>JAMPIV010004302.1:0-56791 GCA_024509875.1 Oreohelix idahoensis
TCGGTTGTCACCCTTTTTGAAAATTGGTGTTATTGTAGCGTAGTCCTGAACCAATATCTAAGGGCAATTAACGAGAGCCTACCTTGCCTACATATATCAAAATATGTCAACAAATGTTTTCTACCAATCGCTGCACGAGCTGTAAACCGGTCTCAGTGACCGTAGGCGGCAGGATTGCTAGATGGAATCTGTGCAAACGTGAATGTGTACTTGTGACTTCAGGCCAAAAGATAAGTTATGTCCCTCAGAACAGTGAGCACAGTAAAATACCAGGAATCTTAAACTTTCATTAGATACATGGATTTAGTTGTAGAAGCATGGACACAGGAGTTTTGAGTGATTACATGCAGTATAACTTAGAGCGAAGACTGTTTTCCCCGGTTTCAACTGTGATTGCAAACGCTACAAGGGAGGCAGAAAAAGGTTAGCGTGTTTAAATGGTAGCGCCCAAATGGCCGGTTTAAACAAGACATGGATGGAAAGAATCGGTTGGGAAACACTGGAAGAATAAATTATCGAAGTTTTGTATGATCGACAGATCGGGCAGAAAGGGTGGTTTTACAGAAATGTTTGTAAACATAAACTGACCCAGCCAGCCAATAGAATCGCTTGTCTTCCTTTTGCCCGCTACCTGTAATAAAAAGGGGAAACAAATCTGGAATATTTCTCTTGAACCGCCAGAACCCAGCTCCTTCGCCAATTGCCAGTGAAGCAGACTGCATGGGTTTAATTAAAAGCCTGTTGAATCTGAGATTGTGGGTAAGAGAATTAAGTCATAATATGTATAATATTAATTACTAGTGGTTAATGGAAGTGATATTGTGTGTAAATCTCATTGTGTGATTCGTAGAAGGAAAGCTACTTTGTGCTGTACAAATTATGCTCGACTTTAAAACTAAGGCCTATGCAGTTTTGGTACACTTAACACTCGCCGTAAGGCCTATGCAGTTAATGATGTCAATCTTGGACATATTGGGAAAGTGTGTGTGTTGTAATGCTGTATTATATTATTGCATAAAACTTATTTAGACACTCAACACTCACCATAAGGCCTATGCAGTTTTGGTGATGTCGGTCATGGACATATTAGGAAAGTATGTGTTGTAATGTTGTTATATTATTGCATAAACCATTTGTCACTGACTGAGTCTACCTTTCCTGTGTTATCATCACTTATTCTGAACTGCCTCACTAATCTACAATCTGGGTAGGAGGATTTTAGAACCCGATGCTATGTAAGACCTACTACATTTCAAGTCAGAGGTATCCTGTCACTCATCTTGTAGCAGAGAAGAACATTGGTGTTGTACCTAGCGGTGTATGATTTAAACAAGCACCCTGTACCTACATCAGTTGGAAGAGTGGGGACCCTCAGTGTTGGGCTTCTCCATCTTATATTCTGGCTTCAAGGAAAAGGCGGAAGCGAAGAAGTTAAGTTCTATTAGACAAGACTGACTCGCAGAGCATTGGCGTACCACACCCAGTTATAGTAGTAGTGATGAAAACAGTGATGATTAAATTAGTCTGGAAGCAACATAGACTTTAGTCAGTGTGACATTCTCAAAAGCTACATAACATAGAAATAGTTTGAACTCAAGTGATCTCAATAACATTGTAGTCAGTGTGACATTTTCAAAAGCTACATAACAAAGACTTTATTTTTAGTGATTGACTTTTATTTGGTGTAGATACATGCAACATCATCAGTGTGTTTTTATTTTTAGGGTTTGTGTTTACACAAACAAAACTAAACAGATGACTGTACATAAATAAAATTAAGAAAATTGTAGTGCACTGGTTGTATTACTTTATGTCAGTTTGAATTACTTTGAATTTAATTAAATCCCCTAGATACAATAACAGCCCATAGGTATAATTCTGAGAGGGGCACCATAGAATTCTGGTACTGAATATTACTATCTTGGCCAGAAATTCTTTACAGCCTGACTTTATACCTATGAACTCTATACACCATTGCTCTTTTCTGAGAATGGGGTATTTCTTTTAAGACCAGACTCTTCTCTGGCAACTATCCTAGTATCACCTGATACACCTGGTTGTCTTATTCTTCATAAATTAAGAAACCTCTCGCGACAGTTATGATGGCGATCTCCCAATCCTTTGGTATGGTCTTGTTGCACCATGCTGCCTGTAGGACCCTTAAGAGTAACAGGTCGCCTGATGCTCCCATGTACTTAACCATTTCTGGTGTTATACCATCATGCCCTGCTGCTTTGCCCATCTTGATTTTCTCCAGTGCTGCCTTCAGTTCTTCCATCTTTATGTCATCTTCATCACCATTGGTTTCCTCTTCTGTGCTAGTGGTTATCATTTCTGATGTTTGACTTTGCTCACCATCAAGGAGTTCTGAGAAATATTCTTTCCATCTTTCCATTACTTCCTTCGGGGCAGTAAGCAATTTGTCTTGCTTGTCTTTTATAAATTTGAGAGGGCATTGTTTTTCCTTCCTCATGTTCTTTAGGGTCTTATAGAACAATTTCTGGTTTTCTTGTGCATCTTTTTCTAGCTTTTCTCCAAATTCTTCCCAGGACTTCTGTTTTGCTGCTAGCACTTTGTTCTTTACTTCTGTTCTGAGTGTCACATATTCTCTATATTTTTCCATTTGTCCTTTGTGTTTTTAGCTCCTAAGTATTGTTTCCATGCCATTTTCTTCTCTCTTATTTTCTCTTTGACTTCCTCTGTCCACCAAGGTGTCCTCTTTCTCTGGTTCCCAAGTCGGACTTCACCACATGCTTCTGCAGCAGCTGTCTTTATGATATCCTTGAATTTATCCAGAGGGTTTCCAAGTCATCAGGTCGTTCTTCTGTGTTGCTCACCGCTGCAGCAATAAGCCCCTGATATCTGGTCTTAATTTCTGGCTCTCTCAGCTTGTAGGTCCTAATGCTCATTTCTCCTGCTCGTTTACTTGGTTTCTTGCGTGATGTTGAGCAGTTCCTAGGCTGAGCAACTCTTTCAGTTGTTCGTTTGATTGTTAGCAGGTAGTGATCACTTCCAATCTCTGGCCCCCTCCAGACTCTTGCATCTCGGACATATTTGAATGAGCTTCTCCGAACAATGGCATAGTCGATCACTGACTTCTCATTCTTTGTTGGTTCACATCTAGTGTATGCATGTATGCACTTATGGGGGAACTTTGTGTTTGTAATGATCAGATTCTGCTCACTGCAGAATCTAAGGAGTCGCTTTCCATTGTCATTGAGAGTATCTTCTCCATATCTTCCGATAACTCCACCCCATCTAGCATGGTCATTTCCAACTCTGGCATTAAAAAATCTCCGAGCATGATAACTTCATCTAGGCAGTCATCCACTGTCCTTTGAAGCAGCTCGAAGAATTCCTCCTTGACCTCTGCTCTCTCATCCTCATTTGGCCCATACACTATGACCAGGTTGACTATGGTTTCTCCTTCTTTTAGTTTCACAACCATAATGCGCTCTGAGACAAAGTTCCACCCCTTGATACTATCTTTTTGATTTTGGGCCACAATGCAACCCACACCCCCTTTAGCTCTTTCGGAGATGGGTACACCACTGTAGAGCAGCGTGTTGCCATTGAGATCCATGACTCCTTGTCCTTTTTTCTTTGTTTCCGTTATAGCCAGGATTTCTAGTTTTGCTTTCCTCATCTCTTCCACCAGCTCCTTCCTTCCCATTTATACTTCTTGTGTTCCATGTTCCATAAGTCGTAGTCCGTTCCAGTTCGTCGCCTTTAGAATCAGTCCGGTTTTCTCTCTTCTGTTACTCGTAATCGTGGTTTAAAGCAAACAGGTGATTGGCCTGTTGTGCCTTTGCATGGTGGAGGGGCTGCCTCCTTACGGCCTCCATGCAGGCCGCCCTCCTCCTTTTTCATCCGGGCTTGGGACCGGCATGGGCGGAGTTTAAAATTAAATATAAAAATAATTTATTTAATAGATATAAAGAATAAATAAAAAATAATAAACAATGAAAGTAAGAGAGGAGATAAAAGAGAAAAGTGAGCAAACAGGTAGACAGTGCAGTCAGTTATGGGGTAATATATAAGTATATGAGGAGAACTGCCGTAAGACGGGGTAAAACAGTTGAAAAAAAAAACACACACACACACCCACACAAATAGTAATACGTCTTACAAGGAGAAGGACAAGAAAAACCTACGTTGCGGCCACAAGGCCTTCGTCAGGGACAGACAAACAAGAGACAGGAGGGAAAGAAAATGAGAATTAAGTAGAGAACATGAAACTATAAAAATAAGAGAAAAAAACTCCCTTAATATAAAGTCCAGTCACATGTGAAGCAAAGCAAGATGGCTGCCACTAAACCGGAAAGAGGAAGTTGATAGTACATAAAAATAAGAAATAATGAAAACAAGGACTGGAAAAGAGCGAGAAAAATGTAATCAATAAATAATAAATAAAATAAATAAAAAAATAAATAAAATATAAATAAATAAATAATAATAATAAATAAATTTAAAACAAATAAATAAAAACTAAATAAAGAAATAAATAAAATAAAAAATAATAAAGGAAAAAAATAATTAGTTATAAACCAATGAAAGTAATATGGGTAACGCTGAAACATTTGCGTACGATGTATATGAAGGTTTTCAGGGTAAACAAGAAACGGTGGCTGTCGCAATGGACCTAGAGGATGCTTACAACAGTGTGGACTTCGCAGTCTTAATAGACTGTGTAATGGCATGTAGTGTAAACCCTTGGCTAACTAGATGATTAGCAACTGGAGATCAGCTGCATTTCGATTGGTAACATGAACATCAGAACTAATGCAAATTTGTCCGGGATTACCCCAGGGTTCTCCATTATCGCTGGTGATGTTTGACATCTATACATCAAAAATAGCTACATTTCAACCACCAAGTTTGGGACGAACATTAAATTTTGCCGATGACGTGCTCATTACAGGACTGGCTCAAATAGACAAGAAATGGTTAAAGGCATACATGAGACTCAAGAAATGTCTAAATGGTGCGAGGAAACCAGTTTCAAGGTCAATCCCAACAAAGCCTATGTGCTGTAATGCTCCTTGAATAACTCCACACTGATCCTAATCAACAATATATATATATATATATATATATATATATATATATATATATATATATATATATATATATATATATATATATATATATATATATATATTCATTCATTCATAACCCTTCACTCCCAAAGGAACATAGGCCTTCAACAAACACATGCCAAGTCCTCCTATCACGTGCCATCATCTCAAGTTCTTTCTACGTTCTCCTCATCATTTTAACCTCTGTTTCCAGCTCTCTTCTCCATGTGCTTCTTGGTCTACCTCTGCCTCTCATGCCCTGGGGGTTCCAGAACAAGGACTGCCTTGTAATGCTATCAACAGGTTTCCTCAGTGTGTGTCCTATCCATCGCCACCATCTTCTTCTCATCTCTTGTTCCACTGGCACTTGTCTAGTTCTTGTCCTCAGTTCCACGTTGGTATCCTTGTCATACCATTTTAATCCTGTTATTTTACGCAAACACCCATTTATGAAAGTCTGTAGCTTTTTGGTAGTTGTCTTTGTTGTTCTCCATGTTTCAGAGCCATATAATAGTACTGACTTCACATTTGAGTTGAAGATTCTTATTTTCGTGTTGGATCCGATTTCTCTTGATCTCCATATATTTCCCAATGCAATGAAAGCTCCTCTTGCTTTTTGTATTCTTATTTTGATATCACTGTCTGTTCCTCCATCTTTGTCTATATTGCTGCCAAGATATGTGTACGATTCTACATCTTGTATTGGTGTTTCTTCAAGTTCAACCCTGTTTTCATTACCTGCATTTATAAATTATTCTCATTATTTTTGTCTTTTCCCTGTGTATTTTCAGACCCAATTGCTGTGACCTCTCATCGAGTGTTTTCAATTTGTCCTGCATCTGATTACGGTTATGGGACAGAAGAGCCAAGTCATCAGCGAAATCCAGATAACCCAATTGCTTAGTCAGAGTCCTGTGGCGAGAGGTTTTATTTTGGCTGTAGGATCAGTATAGTACTGACAATTACAGAAATAGAATTTCTGCAGAAAATGGTGAAGTCCCAGTGTCTGAGAGAACTACTGGTATCACAAATTAGTTACGGCTGTGAATGTTCTGATCTCGAAAAATTAGTAGAGAGGAGACCGACATAAAGCGCCACCTCCGCTGTGTAACTAACTGTGATATTAATAAAACAAGGAAACAGATTTTGCTTAACAATGATAAAATTGACAAGTCTTCAAATACAATTTCCTAAGTATTTATTTAGGATATACACTATCTACTCTTGTGCTGAAGGGTGAATGTTGAAAAAAATGGAACGTAATGAATTTGTAAGTTTACATATATTTTACAAATATTTATATTTATATAGACAAGTTTTCCAATTGTAGGAACAAAAATTATATCAGCTGTGCTGTTAATTAAAGATATAACATTTATCAGCTATGCTGTTATTTTTGTCTCTTGCTGTGCTAAGTCACTTTCTCATCACTGACAGTTTCTATGCTCACAATGCTGACAGAAATGGTACGCATGAGTACTCATCTCTTAAAACGTTCTGTTCTCCTTAGTTTGGTTCACACCACTCCTGCTGAGGCTCGTTACTTTAGCCCACCCAAGACTGAGGGGGACTAAAATGTAGCTTCTGTACAATCTCTATGCTCCTGCGAAGTTCCAGGCAGCGGGATTGACTCGAACATACGACCTCAGGTTTTTAGGACACAAATGAAACCTGTAACAAGGAAAAATAGGGGCTAATTTCTGTCCTCAAGCCCACCTATTTATATTGTATATGATATGAGCGTGTCTCAGTGTCTGCATGTTGGATGAATGACAACATGGCTCAGTATGATTTAGCAATAGCGAGACAAGACAGGTGTCTACTTGCAAAACATTCTTTCTGATAAACTAATGCATGGATACATTCAATAATATAGATTCAATACATGAATACATTTAATACATTAATACATCCCATAATATAAATCAATACATGAATAAATCCAATAATATGTACACCTAGGTGTGATACAACAATGTCCTTCCCCCTATACTATACCACGTCCTCTCTGTCAAGTGCTATACTAGCTGGTAACATATATCCTAACAATATTGTTATGTTCTTATGATAGGAGTATATGAGACGAGGACTGTTTGGTGATATATCAGGTGGGAGTTATAGGAGACAATAGATTGGAGTTAGATGCGACAATAGATTGAGTCCTGACAAGGACTGTTTTGGTTATATTTGCAGTTTGGAATATCAGAGACAATAGACTGAATATAGGAGACAATAGATTGAGTTATGAGTCCTATTAGTCTTCGTCTATTCAATCATATACATTCATAGGGAACCCAAAATATATTAAATATATACAGGTGAAGGTAGTATAATGACACACAACAAATACCAACATTATATGCCTGCTGAAGGCCTATTTTCCTAAAGGTTATCGTAAATTTATAATTACCCTCCAAGATTTAAAAAACGGCCAGTTTGACTCGACTAGTGAAGTAGGTTGCAGGTCGATGCCCTCAGGTAAACAATCAATCAAGGTGACAGCTTCTTCCTCTTCAGTCAGTATCTCTGGCGTCAAGTTCGGGATTGCGTGTTTAGCATAAAATTCCGCCCTATTATATAGGCAGGTAACTGCTTAAGAAAGGCTTTCGGTTGGTTCCTGGCGGAGCAAAATGATTGGTTTCCTCCGGTTTCGTCTTTTGCTCATACAGCCTAATTTTATTCAGTTTTTAGCCGCCATCTTGCGTGAACTGCGTGAACAGTATAATTTATTCTGTCTCAGAGACTGGTGAACGGTGCAAGTTGATTGGTTGAAGCAAATCTGTATCTCGACATAGTGATTAACAAAGTAGTGGGTTACACTTCGTTTCACGACAAGTCCACTGGATTCCATTTCTGTTGTGTGTTGTCGATATTCTCATAACCCAGTCCATTGCTAGTAAAAAAAAAGAAATGGAGACAAGAGGCATATATATATATATATATATATATATATATATATATATATATATATATATATATATATATATATATATATATATATATATATATATATATATATCATTATTCCTTTTCGTTCCCCGTGGAACAGAGGGCAGAAACAGTTGCTCTCCATCGATTTCTATTCTGTGCTGTCTTTTTCATCTGTGCCCAAGTCATTCTAATTTCCCTAGCCTCCTCTTCAACAGTTCTTCTCCAAGTTCTCTTTGGCCTCCCACTCTTCTTTTCCCCTGTGGGTTCCAGTCAAGGGCAACTCTGGCTATGCTTGATTTCTCTCTTCTGGGTGTATGTCATATCCATCCCTATTTTCTCACCTTAATTTCTGTTTGTTTTGGCTGTTGTCCGCATCTTTTCCTTAGCTCTATATTTGTTATTATTTCATCTGGCCATCTTATACGGAGGATCCGTCGGAGACATCTATTTACAAATGTCTGTAGCTTGGAGGTGGTACTCTTTGAGACATGCCATGTCTCTGAGCCATACAGCAAGACTGACTTCATATTTGAGTTAGATTCTAATTTTGTTCTCTCTGGATATAGCTGAAGAGTTCCTTATTGGTCAAAGGGCATTAAAAGCGCATCTGGTTTTATTTATCTTTGAGCAGACGTCACCAGCTGTTCCCCCTCCTTTGTCAGTGTTACCCCCCAGATATGTAAAGCTTTCTACTTCTTCAATGACTTGATCATTGATCTTCATCGAGTCCATCTGCCTATTATTTATTCTCATTTCCTTTGTTTTATTTACATTTATGTGTAGTCCCATCTTTGCTGCTTCTGTTACTAATCTATTTGTTTTCTCCTGCATATCTTGCTGTCTATGTGATAGAAGGCACAAATCATCTGCAAAGTCTAGATCCTCCAGTTGTTTGTTAAATGTCCACTGTATTCCAGTTTTCTCTCCCTCTGTTGTCTGTCTCATAACCCAGTCTAAGACCATGAGAAATTGTTGGTAATAGTAGACATCCCTGTCTGACTCCACTTTGTACTGTGAAAGACTCTGATAGTTTTCCTTTGTGTATTACTTTACATGAGGCCTCCTGTTAGAAATCTTGAATGATTTTAATGAATTTCTTTGGGGTTCCATAATGTCTCAGGATTTTCCATAACACAGTACGGTCTTTACTGTCGAAAGCCTTTTCGAAGTCCACAAAATTTACATACTGCCAGTCATTTGATTGTTCTATGATGATTCTGAGTGGTGCTATCTGGTCTGTACATGATCTTCCTGCACAAAATCCTGCCTGTTCTTCTCTAAGTTTGTCATCCACCGCCTTCTTAATATGGTCAAACAAAATTCTGGTCAAAATTTTATATATATTTGCTTTTATCTTTTCATATGTTGTCCAGTCTTTAATTTGAATTTTTCTTCTTCCTTCTTTGGCAAATCTATCTGTCTTCTCAATGCCATATATCTTGCAGTGGGCAGGTATGCACCATGCTTTCATTTTGTTGAATGTATTGCAGGTTTCCATTATTACTTCTGAAAGGTCTCTTACTTCGTTGCTTTTATAATTCCTTAAGGCAGTTATGGCTGTTGGAGAATCTACAAGGAACGTTGTTTTTTTTTTTTTTTTTTTTTTTTGCTTCAGCGTTACTTCTTATTCCACGATGATGATTGCAGCTGTCTTTAGTGCTCTTGATTCAGTTTTGAAGTTGTTTGAAAAGTCCTTGGTCACTGAGATACCATCTGGTGTTTCCGTGTCTTCTTCATCCCTGTCATATCTGTCTCCCAGTTCTCTTCTCCGTGTGTTCTTTGGTCACCCTATACCTCTCTCGCCCTGGGAATTCCAGAACAAGGACTGTTTTGTAATGCTATCATCATGTTTCCTCAATGTGTGTCCTCTCCATTGCTAGCGTCTCTTCTCATCTCTTGTTCCACTGGCACTTGTATGGTGTCATCAGTCTCACATTAGTGGTCTTATCATACCATTTCAGTTCTATTCTACACAAGCACCCAGTTATGAAAGTCAGTAGCTTTTCATTCACATATATATTTTTAATTTACATAATTACCGATGTATATTACGTCGGTCGGTTTCACTCAAAATAATAACTCGCGCCAGAAAAAAAAAGGGCGCAACGTACAGTGTGCAATTTGCGCGGCGTGGGTGTTATATAAAACAAATACTTTGGTTTTATTTTATGTTTTATTCTTTCACGAAATTATAGTGCGTTTCACAATGTTTGCCGCTGTTTAATATTCAATATCTCTGTAACCACTTGATCGTAATTGTTGCAACTTTGTATATGACCTAATGATCGCTATGTCCCGAGGGGGGCATTTTTTTCCTCGTTAACAAACTTATGGTTTTAAATTTTCTTTATTTAAAGTATACAAAATCGACCACTCCTAGTCCAACCATGTATTGAGAGGGCTTACCACTTTATATTTGTGAGCTATTTCGATTTAACATCTTAAACGCATTTCATGTGATTTTCCCAGTGTTTCAGCTCACTATCGCACTGTTTTGAACATTACATTGATCCGTCCGGTGCGTTCTGTTACCGTTCTACTGATTGTGTATTTCAGTGCATAGGCGTATCTTGCGGTATTCTAGGTCTGTAATATAATGGGTATGAAAGTCAAGTTCCTTACACTGCATACAATGGCAGTGAAGATGAATAAATATTTCTGCAGAGAAGCTAAGCGTGGTAAACTGTATCGGAGTCTCTCAAATCCTGAAAAGAGAACTATTCACGCTTTGGGTTTAAGTAAACGCTCATTTCATCAATTACTCAAAGCTAATGGAATTTTCAGTTCAATCAATACCAGGACGCAAGGAAGTAGTAGATAGTTTTGACAGGGATGTGATTAGAAGAGAGATTTGTAGAATGTTCAATTCCAAAGAAACTGTGACACTAAGAAAACTGAAAATTCGGCTGAGAACACACAACGACATTGATGTGTCGAAATCAACATTATGGAGAACTGTTAGCAGCATTGGCTTTACGTTTAGCAAGTACGCTAGTGGAAGAAACGTCATCTGCGAGAAGTCGCACTTAGTATCTATGAAAAGTAAATATTTACGTGAAGTACAGGAAATGCGTAATCAAGATTATAATATTGTGTATGTGGATGAAACTTGGATCAATGCACACCACACAAGTGAAAAGGAATGGCAGTTATCAGATGAAACGATTAAAAGATGTGTACCCAGTGGAAAAGGACGTCTAATAATGGCACATGCAGGCAGCAGATATAATGGGCTAGTGAAAAATGCTGAACTTATTTTCACTTCCAATTATACGGACAACCGGGACTATCATACCGAGATGAATGGTAACATTTTTAGAGAGTGGATTGAAAATATTCTTCTTCCGTCCCTAGACAGACCATCCTGTCTGATAATGGACAACGCATCATACCACAACGCTGTGGCAGAAGAAGACAAAATCACGACATCTTCGAGTACAAAAGATGCTATAAAGATTTGGCTCAGAAAAGAAGACATTCCATTTAACGAGGGGTTTCCGAAACCTGAATTACTGTCCCTTGTTAAGAAATCACAAAAGATCAAGATATTCCATATAGACAAGTTGATTCAACAGCATGGTCATATGTGTTTGAGACTGCCACCTTATCATTCACATTTAAACCCAATTGAACTCGTTTGGGCAAAAGTTAAAGGACAAGTGGCAGCTGAAAATAAAACTTTCAAACTATGCAATATGAAAGAACTAACATATGCCGCCCTCTCGCAGATAGACAATGATTATTGCTGTAAATGTGAAGACCATGTCTTAAAAGAGGAAAATGACTATTGGAAAAAAGATGGACTGTCGTTCGTTCAGCCAAGAATAGTCATCAATATGTTAGACTCGTCTGACTCAGAATAAGTATGTAAAATACCTTATATATTTAATATGTTTTCTCCTCCATCTATGTGTGTATGTAAACCAATTCACTACTATTTTTAACATACACAGTACTTTCACCTCTTCATGCATCCATTCACGTTTTAGCGTAAAAAGTAACATTTACAACGAATAGGCGTTATTATTTTCTCAAATATTTCGAAGAAATAAAAAAGGACCTCACGTAGTAATCAGTTAAACCCCTCTAACATTCGAATTATATAGACGCCTATGCCGAAAATATGCAACTTCCGTCATTTACGGTAAATTATTTTCTTCCAGGACAAAATAATTACTTCGTTTAAAAAGATCAAAGGAATTAGCCGTTGCAAGACAAGAACACTACCTGCAATATTGAATTTTATAAAAACTTTGGGACATTGAAAATATAAGACCACATGCAAAAAATCATGTTTATCGGTGCAAGGAATATGGAGATATCTGAAGTCAATCGTCGACCGATCTTTTTTGAAACGCACTATAGTAGAGCTCGACAAAGAAAAAGTGCGTAAAAATTGGTGTGCATGAGCCCTCACCCGATGTACATATCATGTTAAAACTACTTATTATCAGGGAACACTCTTTGAAAACAATCCACGCACTTTCACACGAAATGTTGCCATCAAAGAACTTTAAACTTGAATCTAAAATAACATAATTCTCGCGGTGTGAGGAATGCAACCGTGTTGAAAAATTGTATTGTTTCCATTATATATACTCTCCTGAAAATAGTTACAATCAACAAAGAAAAGCGTTCAAATGACGGTGTTCATGAACAGTTTGATGACACTGTATAATGGAAAGAAACCAACAACACTCTAAGAATGTACTTCTATCTGCTCATCCGGGAACGGAAACAGCACACTATAATTAAAAACCCGTTAAGTTTGACGGGTTATTGCTAGTACTTATATATTGCTGCAAAATTCAAGATCAAATTGAAAAAAGTCATTACAAGCGACAAAGTAATATGTTAATGTTATGACACAAGCGCCATACCAGAAGAGTACAGTGTCGATATTCAGAACAAATTTGACGTTCTTATGGCAGTACAGGAGAAAATGACACCAGATGAACTTGCCAATAACATCAGAGATGTTTACATTACGAATGCACAGAGGTTAATTCCTAAAAGAAGTATAAAGAGACGAGAATAACATCTCAGACGAAACACTGAAGTTGGTGGTAGAAAGAAGAAAAATGAAGTCCAAAAAAGACACAGAAAATCAGGAATTATACAAGGAATACACAAAGCAGATTAAAAAACGAGTCAGACAAGACAAACAACAATACATAAACGACACCTGCAGGAAAATAGAGGAAATGCGCGAACAGGGATTGAGTAAGAATATGTTTTCTGAAGTAAGACCATTGAAGAACAGCACAGGGTTCATAGCAAATTTCTTCAAGCATTTTCCAGGCTTTTTCCAGGTTTTTCCAGGTCCAGCACGTGATTTTCAAGGATGGGAAACTCTAATATTTTCCTCATCTAATTTTCTCAGATATAATTATCACTTTGCTGACCAGCAATCCGGAGCATTACCGTCTCCCATTACCAAGGGTGTTTGCAGATTTCTTTAAAAAGAACTTTTTTTTTTTTTAAATTCATAAAAGATTGAAAAACAGACATCTTTTCCCAGTTTTTAGCGAATTTGTTCAACGTCAGCGCAATAAAATGTTAGTAACATGGATGTCAATAAAATAAGCTTGATTGACATATTGATTTAATGATTAACGTATATCAACATAAAAGGCTAATAAAATTGTGAATAAAATGCAAAAAAAAACTATTTTTCGTGTTTGTCTTTTTTGAATGTATTCTGCGTCTGTGGCATGACAATGAGCGTTTGTAAATGTTTGAGTAGCTACGTACCTCTAGTTGGAGTCTGAGCTGCTTCCTTTATTAACTGGGATTGAAGTTGTAGCTGTAGGCCTGTGCAAGAGTCTTTGTCTGGATCGTTGATAATCCTTGACTGTGTGGTATAACTTGAAGCAGAATATCAGGCATAGAGGTACATTGCAATCTGGGCAGTACATGCAAGTCTGGCTTCTGTTCCCTGCAGCCTTACACACTTTACAGTCTGGTTTGTACCTTGTCCTTTCATATTTATCAATGAAGTGGTGCTCATAAGTCGTGTTGTTGTGACCTGTGGTTTTGAAGGTGTCACATTACGTCGAAGAATAGCAGGTTCAATAAGAGTCATACTGACATCCTGATCTTTGCTTTGATCTTTTTTTGTAGAGTTGGCAGTGTTGTAGGTTATGTGCCCATTGACCAGGGCAGTTTCAACTAAGAAATGATATATAAATAGGATCTGTGTGGGTAGGGGTAGCTTGCACCTAGTTGGCTGAAGTGGTCGACACCTCCCATACTTTTGCTGTATTTTTCTGCAAGCAATGGCTTCTGAATTATTCTGCCTTGTTTATATTATCATTGGAGTGAACAGTAGATATAAGGTTAAATCTTTTCATATCATGCCAGGTGACTGTCGGCATGCCTTATCTTCTGTAAAGTTCGTTCGCACAAAACACAGGATGATTTGTCTTTTTCAATTTGAGTTGTTTTTTCTTCAATGCTACAGGAAAATGCTTCCTATTTTCAGCTACTGTTCCAAATGCACCAATCTGAATTTCAGGTCTTGAAATAAAGCTGAAGGCTGAATAAAAACTACCACAGAAGAGAATATGTCCCTTGTTGCGTATGAAATTTGAATTAAAACTATGGTGACTTTTCACTGAAAAAAGAGTCCAAATAATCTCAGCTCTGAGAGTTTCTTCCTTGGTCACAAATGATGTCACATCTGTAGGTCTCCTAATAGTGTTAGATGTTTTTGACGTGTCCGAGGGAATAGTGTTAGATAGTTTTGATGTTTCTGAGGGAAAAACTGCTCCTTAGGCTTGTGTTCTTTTCTGTTTAAAAAACAAAACAAAAAATGGAACACACAAATAACTTATAAGTAGGCCTAAGCTATGTATATTTACCAAGTCAAAGTTCTAAACGCATGAATAATATAGTCAAACAATATTTAACTAGAACAAAAGTTAATATATAGTAATTGGGAGGGTGAAGGTATGATGATATCCTTATAACACTTATGATAAGTGAAAATCTATTAAATATCTAACTGGAAACATCAGGCCTTTACACACACACACACCCCCTCCCCATCTTTACATCTTTACTATTTTTGTTTGATTTTTTTTTGTTGGGGTTTGTTTTGTTTTATCGTTTGTGTTTGTTTCGATTAAAAAAAAAATTTTAAAAATTATTTAAAAAAACATAGGTCTATGCACAAAATTAGTAATTTTCATTTATCCTAATTACAGTGATTTGACAGATGTGACGCCACTTTCATGTATCGGCGGTTATTCATGTTATCTGGAATTGAAAACATGTAGGCCTAGGCATATCCTAATTATAACCCTGCAGAGCAGAACGGGATATGTCTCTTCATCATAAATATAATGAAAAAGCATTCAAAATATATTTATTTCCCAAAAATGTGGTGAAATGAACAGTGGGACACGTCTGATAACAGAGTAGGCTATAGGATATGGAATCGCCATCAATTTCTATTCTTGACCATCTCAAACTGTGTCAAACATATTCTCGTAAGCAGTTGTAAACCAAGAAATTTCATTCAAACACTAATTTTGGCCATGGTTAAAAATAACTGTAAATAGGCCTACATTGTAAATTACGGCCGCAAGTACAGTAGGCCTATCTATAAACCGCACTTAGCCTATGTAAATATGTTTTATAAATGAATTTATTACTTACCTCAGTTGAAATGAACGATTTAATACAACATGAATGCGTAGAGACAAGTTCTTGGTGTTGTTTTTTTTTTTTTTTTTTTTTTTTAAGTTTTGGCGAGGCGCGTTCCGTTCAACCTAGTCGGTTATATTAGGGCGCATATCCAAATATAAAAGGCCCTTAGGTCTGAGGTTATAAATACATTTTTTCCCAGTCGTGGGTTTTTGCTCCGCAGTGAATATGTGTAGTTATGTGTCCTTTCGTAGCAGTTAGGGTTAGGTTTAGTATTAGGGTTTGGATTTGGGTTAGCGTTAACCCTAATCCTAACCTTAATACTAAATCTAACCCTAACTGTTACGATACAAGACATAACTACACATATTCACTGCGGAGCAAAAACCCACGAGTAATAGGAAATTACCGCTTTCGAGTAACAACAGACACGCGCGATAAAAATAAATCTGCTTCACATCGTTAACGCAATTCGCCGAAAACGCAAATCGCCGAAAACACGAACCGCCGAAAACGTCTGGAAATGGATTTTGTGCCCAAAGGGAAGTAAAAATTCTGCGGTAACTGAAGTTTAACGAAAAATACCATCAATAACCGAAAAATGGAAAACTTCCGATTTTTAATATTTTTTCAAGGTCCGATGCGGGAAATTCAAGGCTGTTAGCCATTTTTCCAGGCTTTTCAAGGCCTGGAAATTTTTTTTTCGTTTTCAAGGTCGCTACGAACCCTGACAGCAACTTTAAACCATCCCTTCGAGCAATAAACGACAAGAAGGGCGACCACTCTAACAGAACGTAAAGATATTCTGAACAGATGGAAGGAGTACTGTCAAGAAATATACACGGAAATAAACATAGCGGCAGATAACAACATCATGAATGAAGCGGAACGTGAACCAGAACCTACCATAGAGGAAGTCCGGAATGCAATCAAACACTTGAAAAGTGGAAAATCTTCTGGTTGTGATGAAATAACAGGTGAAATGATACAGGCAGGAGGAGAAGGCAGCGCTCGTATATATCGTGCATTATGCTGTAAGATCTGGCAAAGCGGAATTCGGCCCAAGGAATGGAAAAGATCAATTTACATACCCTTGCCAAAAAAAAGGCAACCTGAAACTGTGCATAAACTACAGAACTTAGCTCTTATAAGCCATGCCAGCAAAATACTATTACATATCATAATTAAAAGATGCAACAAAAGCTAGAAACATAAATTAACGAAGTACAGGCTGGTTTTCGACCAGGCAGAGGCACCAGAGACCATATATTCAATATGAGGATGATCACAGAAGAGTATAGAGAATTCAACGTTGACCTTTTTACTTATTTCATTGATTACACCAAAAGCTTTCGACTGTGTACAACATCAGCAGTTATGGACTATTATGGAAAATATGGGATTTCCAAACCACCTTATACAACTCATCGCACTGCTATACCAAGAACAACAAGCAGCCGTAAGAATAGAGGGGGAAACATCAGAATGGTTTGAAGTACAGAAAGGAGTAAGACAAGGCTGTACCCTTTCCCCCTTACCTGTTTTAACATTTATGCCGAGAATATCATGAGAAACGTAAGAGATGACCATGAACACGCAGAGTTTGACCCATTTAACATCGGCGGGTACCAGATCCCGGAAATCAGATATGCTGACGACATAGTCCTCCTATCGACCAATCCAGAAGGACTTGAACAATCAATTCTGTCCACCAACAAACACAGCAAGGCCCAGAATCTATACCTAAACACCAAAGTATTGACAACAGACAAAGTAAAGACCAAACCAGAAATTGAAAACGAAGAACTGGAAGGTGTTAATGAATTCAAATACTTAGGATCAATCATCAACAGCTCTGGCGACTGTGCAGTAGAAATTAAAAGAAGACTTGCAATTGCTTCACATAAACTAACACAGATGAAAAACCTATGGCAAGGCACAAGCAAAGAAACAAAGTTACAACTGATCAGA
The DNA here is from genome assembly GCA_024509875.1 of Oreohelix idahoensis. Classification (NCBI taxonomy): domain Eukaryota; kingdom Metazoa; phylum Mollusca; class Gastropoda; order Stylommatophora; family Oreohelicidae; genus Oreohelix; species Oreohelix idahoensis. The sequence goes on from JAMPIV010004302.1 coordinate 17,631, forward strand.
GCATGTATATTCCCAGTAGCAACATACGGCTGCGAGACTTGGACACTCAATAAAACAGTTGCAAAAAAAGTTACATCATTCGAAATGAAATGCTACAGAAGGATGTTGAGAATACCCAGGACAGAAAAAAAGACCAACAGAGAAGTACTGCACTCACTAAACGTAGAGGAAAATTGGCTCCTAAATACCATCGCAATAAGGAAGCTGAAATCGTAATTTATCTTGTTTTGTTCATTTGAATCCAGCAACTTTATGTGTAAGCTCTTGGTCAAGTGATAATCTAATACAAATTCATGTAAGCCGGCATTTTTGTGGTATCAATCCACATCCTGAAATTTGACACCTGCAAGATGTAGGCGATCGGATATGTCTATGTGTCAGCGCTGGTTTAAGACATTTGGGAGTCTAATGCAAAACAGCTTTTTTAGGACTTGTCAAATCTGGGAAAACCATCACTTTCTTTAAGAGATACCTTCCTAACGACAGCCTGGTTGGCTAAGTGGTTAGAGCGCTTTCCTCTCGTGGTGAAGTTTTCCTGTCAGCGTCACACTCCAGTCTGCCCAGCTGTAAATGGGTATCTGGCTCTGTTCTCGAGTTATGGGAAAGCAAAGGCAACGCGAAAGGGAACTGGTCATCCTATCTCATAAAAAGGCTGGAGTTTTAGTATGGTGAAGTCTCTAACACATCCCTACCCTACGGCAGTATCTGCTATGGGATTACCTTTACCTTTTTTACCTTCAAAACATAACGAACTCTCACCGCTTCGCTGAATCTATACCTGAATCATTAGCATTGAATCTATATCAGAATCCTTAGCACAGAATCTATACCAGAATCCTTAGCACAAATCTATACCAGAATCATTAGCACTGAATCTATACCAGAATCATTAGCACAGAATATATACCAAAATCATTAGCACTGAAGCTATACCAAAATCATTAGCACTGAAGCTATACCAAAATCATTAGCACTGAAGCTATACCAAAATCATTAGCACTGAATCAACACAAGAATCATTAGCACAGAATCTATACCAGAATCATTAGCACTGAATCTATACCAGAAACATTAACACTGAATCTAAATCACAATCATTAGAACTGAATCTATAACATTCAATAGCACTAGCTTCCATGCTCACTAGTCCGTGGTTCGATCCCCAGTTGAGGTGGGATTTTTTAGACTGCAAACGGCTCCGAGGTCGACTCAGCCTCATGAATTGGGTTCCAGAAACACTGGGAAGACTTAGGCAGCCGGCGTGATGCTGACCACATCACCCTAGTGTGCTGATGGTCAAGAAAATATGGGCCCAACACCATATTCCCAATGTGAATCAATGGGCGTGAAACGGGATCCTTTACCTTTTTTTATACTAGAATCATTAGCATTGAATCTATACAAGAATCATTAGCACTGAATCTATACCAGACTCATTAGCAATGAATCTTTACCAGAATCATTAGCAACACTGTAATCTCTCCTCAGCCACATCGCAGCAGGAACTCCTACAGACAAATGAAAACAGTCAATGTCAAGTATGTGGTCATCTTCATGGGTATCCTGTTCTTTGCTGCGTTAATCACCGCAATCTTCATGGCCGTCTACTTTGGACACAAGTATTGACTCTGATATCTAACATTCTAACGTGGAATCAAGTTTAGTTGTATAAAATGTGTTATTCGCCTTTCAAATCCACTGATACAACACAATTGCATTTAACTGCCTAGATGAGTAATATTTCACAATCATAGACCAAATCAAGCTCTTACAGCAGCGGTTTCTGTGGCAATTTGTATTACATGATGAGGTTGCCAGTTGGGGGGGGGGGGGGGGGGGGGGGGGGGCGGTGGGGGCGGCGGCGCACGCCACAAACACAAGTGCTAAATACTTAACATTTACATATAATCACAGAAGGAATTATGACATTTTCACACTGAAACTCACAAATATTCAAATTATCTGCCACCAGCAACAAAAAGCTACAGGCAAGCATATAATCTGCATTGGTATTAATTAACAACTCTGCCTAGGCCGGTCCCAAGCCCGGCTGAAAAAGGAGGAGGGCGGCCTGCATGGCACAACAGGCCAATCACCTGTTTGCTTTAAACTTTTGATTATGAGAACTACAAGAGAGAAAACCGGACTGATTCTAAAGGGGACGAACTGGAACGGACTACGACTTATGGAACTTGGAACACAAGAAGTGTAAATGTGAAAGAAGAGGAGCTGGTGGAAGAGATGAGGAAAGCAAAACTAGAAATCCTGGCTATAACGGAAACAAAGAAAAAAGGACAAGGAGTCATGGATCTCGATGGCAACACGCTGCTCTACAGTGGTGTACCCACATCTGAAAGAGCTAAAGGGGGCGTGGGTTGCATTGTGGCCAAAAACCAAAAAGATAGTATCAAGTTATGGAACTTTGTCTCGGAGCGCATTATGGTTGTAAAACTAAAAGAAGGAGAAACCATAGTCAACCTGGTCATAGTGTATGGGCCAAATGAGGATGGGAGAGCAGAGGTCAAGGAGGAATTCTTCGAGCTCCTTCAAAGGACAGTTTATGACTGTCTAGATGAAATTACCATGCTCGGAGATTTCAATGCCAGAGTTGGAAATGACCATGCTAGATCGGGTGGAGTTATCGGAAGATATGGAAAAGATACTCTCCATGACAATGGAAAGCGACTCTGCAGTGAGCAGAATCTGATCATTACAAACACAAAGTTCCCCCATAAGCGCATACATGCATACACTAGATGTGAACCGACAAAGAATGAGAAGTCAGTGATCGACTATGCCATTGTTAGGAGGAGCTCATTCAAATATGTCCGGGATGCTAGAGTCTGGAGGGGGCCAGAGATTGGAAGTGATCACTACCTGCTTACAATCAAATGAACAACTGAAAGAGTTGCTCAGCCTAGGAACTGCCCAACATCATGCAAGAAACCAAGTAAATGAACTGGAGAAATGAGCATTAAGAACTACAAGCTGAGAGAGCCAGAAATTAAGACCAGATATCAGGGGCTTATTGCTGCAGTGGTGAGCAACACAGAAGAACAACCTGATGACTTGGAAACCCTCTGGCTCAAATTCAAGGACATCATAAAGACAGCTGCTGCAGAAGCATGTGGTGAAGTCTGACTTGGGAACATGAGACAGAGGACACCTTGGTGGACAGAGGAAGTCAAAGAGAAAATTAAGAGAGAAGAAAATGGCATGGAAACAATACTTAGGAGCTAAAAACACAACAGGACAAATGGATAAATATAGAGAATATGTGACACTCAGAACAGAAGCAAAGAACAAGGTGCTAGCAGCAAAACAGAAGTCCTGGGAAGAATTTGGAGAAAAGCTAGAAAAAGATGCGCAAGAAAACCAGAAATTGTTCTATAAGACTCTATAAAGAACATGAGGAAGGAAAAACAATGCCCTCTCAAATGTATAAAGGACAAGCAAGGCAAATTGCTTACTGCCCCGAAGTAATGGAAAGAATATTTCTCAAAACCCCTGGTGAAGCATCAGAAATGATAACCACTAGCACAGAAGAGAAAACCAATGATGGTGAAGATGACATAAAGATGGAAGAACTGAAGGCAGCACTGGAGAAAATCAAGATGGGCAAAACAGCAGGGCATGATGGTATAACACCAGAAATGGTTAAGTACATTACTCTTAAGGGTCCTACAGACAGTGTGGTGCAACAAGACCATACCAGAGGATTGGGAGATTGCCATTATAACACCAATTTTCAAGTCTTGCAGAAATTATGCGAGGCCAGCAAACCATACGTCAGAAGAATTCAGGACCACCACTGGTGTAAGACAAGGTGATATCCTGTCACCTTATCTTTTCATACTCCTCATGGACGATGACATCAAGGCATGTAAGGAGAGAACAAGAAAGTATTCAGTGGGGTACTGGAAGATGAGACAGGTCTGTATTTCAGAGCTGACATTTGCTGATGATGTTGCCCTGATTGCTAAATCAGAGGCACATCTCCAATCCAACCTGCAAGTCTGGAAGGAAGAGCTGGAGAAGAGAGGGATGGTCATAAGCAGCTCTAAAACAAAATCCATGGTGATATCACGAGAAGAAAGAAGACATCAGATTAAGCTGGGAGAACAGGTCCTGGAGCAGGTCGACCACTTTAAATACCTCGGAGCTATTATAGACCGAAAGGGAGGCATCAAAGAAGAGTTGGCCACTCAAAAAGCAGCTGGGAGACTTTTTCAGGCCATAAATCAAGGATTCCTCAGCAAGAGAGAGGTTGGTAAGAAAACGAAGATGGCTGTATACCGCTCCACCTATGTCCCAGTCTTGACATATGGATGCGAGTCATGGGCAATGACTACAACCCACAAAAGCCAGATCCAAACCTCAGAAATGAGGTATCTGAGGAAGTTGGTTGAAGTAACAAGAAGAGACATGGTCCGCAACAAGACGATACATCAAGGCCTAAAATCCCACCCCCTGCAGACCCAAGTAGAACAGTCCCAACTAAGATGGTCTGGCCATGTCTGCAGAATGGGAGAAGATCGGCTACCACGACAAGCATGGGAAGCAAAGAGCCAGGGATCCAGACCCCCAGGATGACCCAGAGTCCGCTGGGAGGACAACATTAGACAATCTTTGAAGGACCGAGGACTAGAATGGAACCAGGCCAGGAGGAAGACAGCCGATAGGATAGTCTGGCGCTCCCTCTTCCAAACCTCTACACCTTACGGTAGAAGGGGAACGACTTAGTAAGTAAGGTATTAATTAACTAGCAGAAGATACAATTTCAATTTAATGCCTCACATGTTACAGTGTGTATGGTTCTTTGTTTATGCAAACACTGCCACCTAGTGGAGTGCATTGGTAATAAGCAAGCTTATGTGTTATCTAGCATAGTTCTATTCCATTTCTGAAATAGAACGCACAATTTTAACCCAGTTAATATGTTATAAGCACTCAAACTGTGTAGTGCTTGGTGCAGCTTTGTATTCTACAGTCACAGACTTGCATGATAGTTTTCTTTTATTCTTCAATCTATTCATATGGCTCCATGGGTTACCAGGAGTCTCTGAGAAGACAAAGAATAGGACTACTGTACTCTCAGGCATGTCACTGGCAACCTCATCATGTACAACAAATAGCCCCATAAACCACCACCATGAAATCATGGGAATGTTTGGGTCAGGTTTCTTGCAATGGGAAGAGTTCATTGCTCCATAAGGGGTGTAAAGGAAAATGATGATGATGATAGCAACATATTTGCCTCCATTAGTATGTTTAAAAATTATGCCAGGAACATTGTTGCAGCCTTTTCTTTGTTTAGGAGTAGCAGTCCATTTTGAATTATGGAGTACAATCTCAACAAAATGATAAAACCACAATCCATGTATGACGTAAGAGATTAAAGAGAACTACAACAGGCAGAAGCCTCATGACTTGGATACCACGGCAATTCTGGGAAGGTTAAGGGGGCCGGCGTGATGCGGATCACATCACCCCTAGTGTGCCGATGGTCAAGAAAATATGGGCCTAACACTATATTCCCAATATGCCACAATGGGTGTGTAACAGGAACAGGATCCTTTTCCTTTTCACAACAGGCAGAAACACTGAAAAGGTCACTCACCACTCACGGAATAACTGACTGAAAGGATCTGGCACAGGTAGACTGCAGAAAAGATGCTTTACACAAAAAGCTAAAGTAGTAATGTCCCCCCCCCCCCCATCTTGCAGATCTTACAACAAGCAGCACATTCCCACCATGGAGAACAAGATTCTCAGTGTTGGTTGGCAATACATAAGAAGTTATGATAAAACAAAAGGCATCCACATGAATGCAGAAAGGAAGATTATAGCTTTGAAATACATAAAAAAGAATGACCAAACCACAATATGGACTTAAACATATACAGACAGATCAGCAACAAGCGCTTAAAAAAAAAAAAAAAACAGACAAGGCATAAACAGTACACACTGGAAAAAGTTGTAAACAACTTTAAAGTTTAGGCAGAAGCAGTAAAAAAATGTTTTTAAAAGCTGCAATGATCACCACCGACAACATGGAAAATGCTAAAGCTAAGAGAGAATTAAAAAAATGAAATAGACAGCCTCTCAAAAGAACTAATGGGAACCAGCTAATGAATTTAAAAAAATGTAATGCACAATGGATTTCTTTGTTCCTTTTTTTTTTTAAAGAAAAAAATATCTTTTTTAACCTCTGATGCCGGGTTATAATTAGGAATATATAGTGTGGCTAATTAAAGATAATAATTTTGATTTCCAATATCTGGTTATGGCATTATTTTGCCCTTCATATTAGTCCAAGTAGAGTAAACCATAAGTGTCAAATTGTGTGGATGTGCAAGTATGTGTGTTTTCCCCTGTCAGTGGATTTCTGCCAACTGCAAGATGTATGGAAAAGTAAAGGCAGATAAACTTGCAAAAGAAGGAGGAAGTAAAATTCATACTGAGGGCAGGGCATCACATTAACTCTTTGACTCTATAATTATTTTCCACTCTGTGCCATAATTATTTTTTGAAGAATTCTAAACGGTGAAGTGTACTGACTTTTATTGTAAATTTTATGTTAATCTTTTTCTGTGAACATGTACTTATTATATACCAAACTGTAGGGAAATGGATAGAGAATTGTAATATATAGTGTCTTTGGTAGTATTAACACAAGTGTGTTCGTTATACCGTACTTAAAACATTTTGCATGTAAAATTGAAAAACACTAAACTGTTTACTGTAGAATACGATCTTACCAAAGAGAAATTACTGTTGTAGACAATAAAACTTTCTTTTTAGTCTTCAAACGTCAAGTTAATCCATATACAAAGTAAAAAAACATGCTTATGGCCACAATTAGTACATTTAGTGTTATTCACACCAGTGTTTCTGTGGTCCCTTGTAAGAATAAGAAATTATGCATTCGTGCATTACGTAATTTTCAAACAAATAAAGAAGAATAACGTCATTAAAAATTTTTTTTACTCTTGTTTAATGTTTTAATAGTATCCCTAGCTTCATCTTCTACCAAGAACTAGTGATTAGATGTTACGGTGGGTCTAGTTTTGTTGCTTTTTGATCAGCCAGAATATGACAACGCCCACTCAACTAAATCTAGCGTGTCTAGCTTTTCTGCACATATTCCATATTTTGACAACAAACTGTGACTACCAAACAATCATCATCAATGTCAGCAATGTTTCAAAGTAGTTTGACACAATTATTTGCTTAGGAGACTTAGAAAATGTAAATATAAAGCGTGACATATTTCTCTAGCAATAACAACGAAAAACGCAATCACGCGAATCGTCACAAAAATTGTGATAATAACATCAAAACAATCACATGTGCTGCTTAACTACAGTCAAATTTGTTGTTTAAATAGTAGCGGAAGTCATTCTATGAGTTTTAAAATATGAACTGCATTAAACGGACGATTTTTAGGGTTTATTCGTGATAAACTAAAAACCACGCTCTGAGCGTTGCTCTGCCACGGCGCATTGAATTTTGCAACGCTCAGAGCGTTGGTCTGGAGTCAAAGAGTTGAGAGATAAAAACAATAATCAAAAATTGGTTTTAAAGAAAAATAGCAGAGAACATCCAATGTCAGATAAAACGGCGGAAGGACATTTCTACTTGTGAAGACAAGATAAGGTTACAAATTTTCAAGCCAAGAACTTAAAAAAATTTGAAACAGCATTTTAAAGTAGGACTCCTAGGACCACATTCTTGACAACAAGAAAATATAGTCAGAAAAAAAGAAAAAATTCAAAACAGATTTATTTTAAATAATTTTAATTACAATAAACGAAACAGAAAAAAAGACAGTAAACCAATGTCGACAAGTCCTTCAAACACTACAGTGTAAAGAGAGAGATATATTCAACAGCATGGAAAGGGGTACACTATATACATTACAGACATTGTGAAATGTGATAGAAAATGCTAAAATCAGAATCTTCAATTCAAATGTCAAGTCAGTCCTATTGTATGGCTTTGATCCATGGAGAATAACAAAAACAACAATCAAAAAGCTACAGGCTTTCATAAATGGGTGTTTGCAGAAACCTGTTGATAGCATTACCAGGCAGTCTTTGTTATGGAGAAGAGAAATGGAGGGAGACCAAAGACCGCATAGAGAAGAGAACTGGAGACAGACATGGAAAGACCTTGAGCTGATGGCATGGGACAGGAAGACTTGGTATATGTTTGTTAAAGGCCTATGCTCCTTGAGCAACTGAAGGGTGATGATGTTGATAACAAATGCTACTGAATTTGCAGCCTGGAAGAAACATCAAAAGAAAAACAACTGTAATATACTATCTAGAATAAAGAACACTATACAGTATATCCAAATCTTCTACGGACAACTGACAGATGGCAAATGAACGCTTGAGCGACCGCAGCTGAGGTTCAAAGATGTGTGCAAGAGAGACATGAGGGCACTGGACATAAATCCAGCAACCTGGGAGGATAAAGCTGCCTGATCGCACTAAGTGGTGATGCTCTCTACAGCAGCAACTCAGATTGGGCGAAAAGAAGCCCTCACAGCAAGCAGAAAAGGCGAAAACATCGAAAGCAAGACCAGGAAAATAAGCAGCTGAGGGTTGTCACCTCAGGGGCGCATTCCCATAGTCAGTTATGACTGGAGGAGCTTTTATTATATATCCAAATCACAGTGCACACAGGATAAACAACAGTTTCTCCCTGAAATGAAATGGTGAAGGCTATGATATCCCTCTTCTCCTCTGATGCTGCTAACAGCCCTGGAGGACAAGTTCTACTGTCTGCTAGTCTTCCCAACATGGACATTGTCTGATTTTAAATTTCTTAAACAAATGGTATTTGAGTTTGCAAGTTGCCAGTTCTCATTCTGAAAATTATCACTTGCTTCTGTTATATCTGCAACATCAGGGTGTTATCTATGCCATTTGTCTTCCTCACATGCTGCCCTGTTTTCAGTTGAAATTCTGCTTTCTTCTATCTACTTTGACAAGTCTGTCTTCTCATTTCTATATATCTTGTAGTGGGCAGGGATCCACTGTACTTTCACTTTGTTGAATTTATAGCTGGTTTCCATTAGTGCTTCTGACAGGCTAATTCCTTGTTTTTAATGGTTCCTTAGGCAATTATGACTCACAGGGAATCTGTAAGGACCACTAACTTGTCTCTAGCATACTTCTTATTTCCAGGATGGTTTTTGCAACTGTTTTTAGTGTTTCTCCCTCAATTTTGATGTTTTCTGAGAATTTTCTATGGCCATTGGCACAGATTTAATGTCCATTCTTTAATTTTGTGTATATGCCTCCACTTTCATTTTCTGTAGCTCTGCATCCATGTGGGTCCATTCTGTGGTTGAGTTATTGTTATTGTTGAACAGAATCGACATCATTGCACTCCGAGCAAACCCATAAGGGCTCAATCTCCTTCAGTATATGTCGAACAGTGTGAATGCTAACTGTTCCTGTAGCTCGCTGGTTATAAACACGATGGATGCATATCTCATACATCCATCTCTGCCAGCCTGACGTTTGATGACAAATTCCAGCAGTCTTAACCCTGACGATTCATCTAAAGCTGTGTCATTCTCTAACAGGTGATCATTAATTGTTCTCAGTATCTCTCCCTTATCCATATCCAGTGTCCCCACTGTTGGCGCTCTTGATGCTACTCTGTCAGCTTTCTCATTACCGCGTACTCCGACAATAGATCCACACCAGCTCATGCAGATTTGAAGCTTCTATGAAGGTTTTCCATTCATGCCGTGGCCAACAATTTTGAACCTTTCGAAGCATGGACTGAGAGTCTGACACAATGACTGCCTTTGTTACTGAAGTTTCAGTTAGCCACCTTAAGGCTGCAGTAGCTGCCTCTACCTCCATTCTCATGCTGGAAGCTGTTGTCTTGTACCCCCCCTCTATGTTTGGCAATGCTTCTGCCCTTTACCCTAGCAGAGAAGCCTCAACCTGATTTTTCACCACGGATCACAGACCCATCAGTATACACAATGGCATCATTATTCCCGGCGTGATCAAGTATCTGTTGATTAATTTCCAGTTCCGCTTTCCCATTGCCCCAAGTTCTACACTCTCTGCCAAGGCTGATGATGATTTGCTGGTAGTTAATCCAGTTCTCATCTGAATTACTCCACTCTTCCCCTTTGAATATATTTTCAACTGTGGTCACCTGCTTGATCATTGTCTCTGCCTGTGCCATCCATGACATCCCCCTCTTTATTTTTGCTCTCTTGATGTCAGCTATGTTTCCATGCAGGGAGTGCCGTTTGTCTGTGGTTACTTGCATATAGGCTTTTGCCTGGGACATTGCAAATCTGGATTTAATCGACAGCACTCCAAGAATGTACCTCATTGCCACAATGGGGGTATCAAACATACAGCCCAAGACTATACGCATCCCTTAATTTTGAATGTGTTCTAGTCATTCACATTGTGTTACTGACAGAGTTAGTATTCCCAGCCCATACTCAATGACTGATATGACGAGCTGATGATAAAGAAGAAATAGTAATCTCTGCTCCAGATGCACAGCGGCCATTATTTTTACGGCTGCCAGACCTCTCCTGCATGATGTGATCAACATGGTACTTATACGATAGCCCACGACTGAATGTAATTCCAATGTATTTCAGCTTTTCTTGCCTTTCAATTTTCTGTCCATTGAGAGTAATATCTGCAAGATCTCTTTTCACTATGGAGTTGTTTAAGCAGCACCACATCATGCAGGCCATGTTGGGATTGACTTTGGAGCCAGTTTCCTTGTTGGATCTGTCTTAAAATACCCACCAATTTGTATTTTTCTTATATATTAGAGTTCAGTTTCAGCCCATTACAATGGCATCTGCCTAATTGAGCTGCAAGCATATACTCCCCTCTCTTATGTTGAATGCACAATAAAGATGTCATATCTCAGAATATGAGCTGACCTGGGTGACAAAAATGTCATTCATACTTCCCTTGCAGAAAATGCTTGGTTTGCTGTTCACAATCTAAAAGCACAACAAAAAAAAAAAAAATGGAAGATGGTTTTTACAACACTGTACAAATTTAATGGAGGCTTTTACTGACAAAAACTACATAAAAACTTATATGAATTCCAAAGTTGGGGAGAAAAGATGACACAGCTGCATCCTTCCATGCATGTCATAAAAGGTGACAAAGGATGGTTATGGCAGGAGCTAACAACTTCATCATATAAAACTAGTTGCTATAGAAACCACAACTGCATGAGCACACAAAGTTGAAGTCTAGTCTCATTATAACTTGATACATGGTAAAAGTAGTCCCGGTAGCAGATACTGCCATTGTCATTACTGACTGTTCTAACACCCTCTAGTCCTTTTGCCCTTTCTTTCTCCGTGTCTAATCATCACGTGTGATGTCCAGCGACAGTGACAATCAGCTGTCCTCCACCAATTCAGCACTGCAGAAACTCACTGCCTGTCCAGCAGCTTGTTATGCAATCCCAGCTTTTCCCTTTGGGACTTCTGCCTCTTTGCCCTGAGTTTTTCCCTCAATAACTGGAATTTCTAGTCCCTTATTTTTTTTTAATGCAAGGAAGAACTAATGCCTAACATGAAAGTGGGAAGAAAACACCACGAGATGGACAGGCAAGAGTCTATCAGAGTGTACCATCAAGACAAGAGACAGGCAAGAGTCTATCAGAGTGTACCATCAAGACAAGAGACAGGCAAGAGTCTATCAGAGTGTACCATCAAGACAAGAGACAGAAGACATTGGAGATCTACTGCTGCCTACCTTCAGTGTGAAAATAGATAGCTGACAGATCTGATTTTTAAGTATCTAACCACTGAATTTTTCCCTGCTTTTTTGTTGCCATTTATGTTATCAATGATCATGTAGCTCTGCTATCCTCTAAAATTTTTCTTATTTTCATTAATTAGCTGTCCATGGTCTACACAACACTGCAAAACCCTCGTTCTGGCTGTCACTGCTGAAGACTTTTTGGTAGTAAGTTTTGTTTATTTTTTGCAAACCTGCCTTAACTTGCACGATTCTGATTTTCTGAATTTCTTTTACACATCTTCCATCCTCTATTGCAAGTGTTCCAAGTGCTTGAATGTTTTTTTTCACCTGGCTTCGTATCATTAGTGTCTTCTCTTTTGTTATATTTTCTGCTTTGAATTTGCATATTTCCTGCATGCTTTTTTTCCTTCCAGATATCTCTTTAAAAAATCACCCTGCATCTTCTAAGGTGATGATTATGGCCATCATAAAACAGCATTTTGTTATCTTGTGTATTTATACTTTCAAGAAGATTAAAATATTTTGGGTAGCGAATTAAGCTGAGTGAAAATGCCCTTGAGTATAAAGGTGAGATGCCTCTTTGTTTCTTGGGTCTGGAGAAAGCATTTGACAAGGTCCCCTGGAGCAAACTTTGAGGCTGCATGACAAAGTGTCCCTGGTAAAATCTACTCTAGAATCCTAGAGCAGAGACTCCGACGCCTAGCTGAGCCACAATTGGATGAGGTCCAGTGCAGATTCCGAGCAAACCGAAGTACTCAAGACCTAATCTTCACACTCAAACAGCTGAGTGAAAAGGCCCTTGAGTATAAAAGTGAGATCCATCTTTGTTTCATAGATCTGGAAAAGGCATTTGACAAGGTCCCCTGGAGCAAACTTTGGGACTGTTTGGCATAGAAGAAGAACATTCCAGCACCTCTCATGCAAAACAGAGCTTCTACAAGAGTTGCAGAAATTATGTGAGGATGGCAAACCATAAGTCAGAAGAGTTCAGGACCACCACTGGTGTAAGACAGTGTGATACTCTGTCACTTCATCTGTTCATACTCCTCATGAACGATGTCATCAAAGCATTTAAGGAGAGAACAAGAAAATATTCAGTCGGGCACTGGAAGACGAGACAGGTTTGTATTTCAGAACTGGCATTTGCCGATGATGTTGCCCTGATTGCTAAATCAGAGGCACATCTTCAATCCAACCTGCAAGACTTTTTGGGCCATAAATCGAGGATTCATCAGTAAAAGAGAAGTTGGCAAGAAGATGAAGATGGCTGTATATGGCTCCACCTATGTTCCAGTCTTGACCTATGTATGCGAGTCATAGGCAATGACTACAACTCACAAAAGCCAGATCCAAACCTCAGAAATGAGGTATCTGAGGAAGGTGGTTTAAATTACAAGAAGAGACATGGGTACCAACCAGAAGATACGGCAAGGCCTAAAAACCCAGCCCCTGCAGACCCAAGTAGAATGTTCCCAACTATGATCATTAAGCCATGTCTGCAGAACGGGAGAAGATCACCTACCATGACAAGTATGGGAAACTAAGAACCAAGGATCCAAACCTCCAGGATGACCCAGGGTTTGCTGGGAGGACAACATCTGAAGGACCAAGTACTAGATTGTAACCAGGCCAAGAGGAAGACAGCTGATGAGGTTGTATGGTGCTCTATCTGACAAACGTCTACACCCCAGGTTAGAAGAGGAATCACTAAGTAAGGGTAGTGAATTATATGGTACTATAAACAAATCATATGTGTAACAAAATGCTCTTATTTAAAATTAATTCAATAATTTGTGATACTGTATGTGTAATAAAATGTTTTTGTTTAAAAAAGACAACAGCAATACTGTACGTGCAATATAATAATTAATTTCCTCTAACATATTTTTTTGCCCAAAATGTCTCATTAAATTAAGCGTGCATTTTATTAGCAGGTGCGTCATTATACAGTACAAGAAAAAAATACGGTTATAAGATTTCATTCTCTTGCTTCATTTGTTATCTTTAGTGTCTTCCAATTTCTGAAGAGCTTGTTCACTTTCTGCAATAAACACTGTGTCATTTGTACTTCATAAATTACTGATCTCATGTCCTCCAATTATTATGCCTGTGGAATCTTTTTCTTCTCCCTTGTCCAATCAGGAGTTCACAATATACAGCCTTCCTTTATTTACAAAGAGGTTTCTATTCACAATCAATCATTTAAAAAAATTCTTTGAGTTCTACATTATTCTTGTCTTATTTCAGTATTTATGCTGGAAAACAGCATAAGGAGGTTGTGTTCTTGATTTTATGAATTAACATTGTCTAAGCCTGATGTGTAATCACGTTGTAATTCAAAATGGTGTCTGCTAATACTAGACCCATCTCCTGGGATATCTTCTTTTTCTGACAAAACCTGTCAGTTATGCCGGTGCTGCTGGTGTATCAAACTCCATCTTCAATCTTCATGTACAAGGCTATGTCCTTCTACATGTTCCTTCGCTAGCTTTGTCTCAACTGTATCTAATCTTTTCTGCGTCACCAGCATGATACTATATGGCAGCAAGACATGGACAACCTATATTAAGCAAGAAAAACAGATCAATACCTTCCATCTACGCTACATCCTTGGTATTTCGTGGACGGACAAAGTGACATGTTGAAATGCTGGCCTTCAAAGCATGTATACACTGCGTAGACAGCGCAGATTATGCTGGCTTGGCCTTGTTCGTCACATTGATCGCATCCTCAAAGATATTTTCCAGCTGGAAGATGGCAAAAGAACAGCTGGGCGACCGCAGCGGAGGTTCAAAGATGTGTGCAAAAGAGATATATGAAGGCACTTGACATAAATCCAGCAACCTTCAAAGGACAAAGCTGCCGACTGCACCACCTCAGATTGGGCAAAAAAGCTCTTACAACAAGCAGAAGAGAAAAGTACATGCTGAAAGGAACAGCAGGCAAAAAAGCAGCTATAGGGTATCATGTCAAGAGTGCATCATCCCCATAGTCAGGCTACTAAGATCTAAACTTTTAATTTCTTATTAAGTCTCTGAGGTCATAAAGGCTGCCTGTCACAGGCATAGATTTTCTTCAGTGCTCTTCTGTCCCTTAACCAGTAACAAGCCCAACACTGACAGCAAAGTACACTGATCGTATAGTTAAAGTGAATTAAAGTAATGTACTCAGTTCACCTAAGCAGTACTAAAGTTTATGAAGCACAGAAGTGTTTCAGCATTTACCTTTAACAGTCTTCAGGAATGCTGATATATCCTCTGTCCACAAATGGATCATACTTTCTGAGTTGATTATCTCCTGGTAACCTACATTCTCCAGATAGTACATCCTTGTGTGATAACTGAATGACCCGTTAAGGATTGTGCTGTTTAACCTATTACTCTCATTAATGGTATAGTTTCAGATATTACCACCTTATTTATTAATGGTATGGTTTCAGGCATTACCAGTATACTCATTCATGATAATAATAATAACAGCCCCTTCAGTCATAACTGACTATGGGAATGTGCCCCAGAGGTGATAGCCCTCAGCTGTTTTTTCCCCTCATGTTCCTTTCGGTGTGTTCTTTTCTCTTCTGCTTGTTGTAAGAGCTTTTTGCTCAATCTGAGGTGGCGCTGTAGGGAGCATCACCCCTTAGTGCGATTGGCAGCTTCATCCTCCCAGGTTGCTGGATTTATGTCCAGTGCCTTCATGTCCCTTTTGCACACGTCTTTGAATCTCTGCTGCGGTCGCCCAACTGTTCTTTTACCATCTGCCAGTTGTCGTGTCCTTTGAAAATATCTTTGGGGATGCGACCATCTTCCATGTGGTGGACATGGCCAAGCCAGCACAGTCTAAGCAGTGTATACATGTCATACAAGGTGACTAATATGAGATTTTGTGCGGGGGCTGGCTTCTTCATGTAAAACAAATTACCATGGAAACCACTGCTGCAAGAGCATGTTAATGCTTGATGCAGCCATCCTACAAGGGGACCAGCTACTGTGGTGGCTCAGTGCTCTGTAAGGAGCAAAATGGAAAATGATGATATGAATAAGTGCAGAAATGTTTGCAACAGTCAAGAGATTTTTGCAACAGTCAAATTGCACCAGTGACAGCATGCTTCAGAACATGTGATAAAAATGTTTGATTGCATGAAGTGTGTTCCATGACATGTGGGGGCTTTTCAGGAGACAAAGAAAGAAAAGGACTTACTATTATTCCACGTAAGGCACCTTAGTACATACATGGCTGTATCTCTTTGCTTGTAAACATTTTAAAGAAAGGTGGTAATATCTGAAACTATATCATGAATGAAGAACAGTTCGATAGTCAATTATGAATGAAAGGCTATTACTACAACTACATCCCTCATGGTGCAGTAGTCCTATTCATTCTCCGTCTCTTCAGAGACCCCCGTGAACTACACGGGGTACTTAACTCATATGCTAGTAGCATATTTTTAACCTGTACAAAACTTCATTCTAAACTCACATATAGAGTTGCATGCATATGCTTTTGAGCTGACATTACACCGTTTCCTACAAATTAAAATTCTTGGCCACAAGTTTGTACTCAATCTATTTTAAATAACTTAGCTATGTTTTTTTTTTATGTATGACAAGTCACTTTACTGTCAGTAAAACAATTCTATACATTACCAGTCATAGGCAAAGCTCAGACTGACCCAAATCTAACCCAGGGTTCCCAATCTCAGTATGGCTTGTCTACCTTGGATGCCTCAAGCTGAATACTACTGTCTTAATCTACATTCACTATTCCAAAAGATTTAAGTGGCTTTATTTTTCCAGTTGTCTCTTTTGAGCATCCTATTTCTACAAATATTTTTTAAATATCCAACTTCTGCTACAAATAAGGGCAGGTATTTTGCACATGTGGTAGCTGTTTAAACAAATAAGGATCCTAACTATACAAATTAGAATATACTTTAAAAAAATGTTAAATAAAGAAACACAAAGGATACATCTCACGGGCCTGCCTTTCAATTGTATCAACCCAGTCAAACATAACTGTGAGCAGTGGTACAGTGGGCTGGCTAGAGGTCAGGGTGTTTACATCAAGATCATTGGGGTGTTTACGAATAAGATTTAAGATCTCATCTCTAGCTCTGTATACAACGTTGTGGTGTTTCCTCAATGGCTCCCTGCAGTGAAAGAAACATTCCAAGCAACTGTGTGCAAACAATAGACACTCACAAATATAAAATTGAATGCACAGAAGATATATACAGCATATTACACATTGCCATGTGTAGTTCCTGTGGGTCTTAGAAGAGACAAAGAAAGAACACGACTACTGTACAATCAGGCATGTTGTATAAGGTGATAATATGAGGATGTGCCTGGGGGCTGGCAACCTCATCATGTAAAAGAAATAGCCACAGAAACAACTGCTGTAAGAGCAGGTGACTGCTTGGTGCAGGCTTCCTGCAAGTGGACCAGCAGCAGTGGTGGCGCCATGCTCTGTAAGGAATGCAAAGGAAAATGATGAAATTATTTAATGAATGGGGTATAAACTATTGCATTTTACATAGGATTATTACTAACATATTATGCATGTCGTGAATACAAATAAAATTCTTAAATTCTAAAAGTTAATAGCAAAATTTGTTTAATAATTGCAGAGGATCAGAACCTATTGCACAAAATGAAAAAAAATTAAAAACCCACATAAATGCCACATTTAGTATAACACATCAGAAATACAATATTAATACAAACTTATCTAACACAGAAGCAAAGCAGAATGCTATGTCCAAGAAGCCCACAATGTGTGAAATGAAAGGCCTGAGAAAAGCCACTGCTGTCACCATTAATGACATAATGAGAAAAGATGAAATCAGGAAGTTCATAGAAAAATAGAAGGTTACAATTCAATAGTATGCAGCCTAATCTTCGACCAACATAGTTGCAAGTTTTAGAACAAGGGCAAGAGGAAGATGGACAGATGGTATTAAAGTTGTTTAGAAGTGTCAGGTATGATGCTAGTCAAAGTAACATGGAAACCACATTTATCCACAATGACTGACCACACAAATGAATGATACAACTAAAATTAAATCAAATATGAATATGATATTGATAAAACTAAAATTAAATCAAATATGAATACCAGTTAAAGATGAACTAGTATGGAAAGAAATAATAATATGCTCAATGGAAAATAAAAAAGTGTTCACGAAAAAAGGGGGGATGACCACTAAAGCATGACCATTGCCGGGCAGCAAGAAATTATACTAAATATCAATAATGGTTTTCCTTCCATAGAAACTGCTTTAGTTTAACTTTTAAATTAGGTTCAAATAACTGTAAGTTTATTTCATTCTTCCTAGGAAGAAAGCAAGTATTTATACAGGCATACCTCGCTCATACGACGTTAGATTCCAGACCACTGTCGTAAAGCGAAAATCGACGTAAAGCGAAACATGACCTTTTTTTACTGCTG
Organism: Oreohelix idahoensis; assembly: GCA_024509875.1. Lineage (NCBI taxonomy): Eukaryota > Metazoa > Mollusca > Gastropoda > Stylommatophora > Oreohelicidae > Oreohelix > Oreohelix idahoensis. The sequence goes on from JAMPIV010004302.1 coordinate 35,867, forward strand.
AAGCAAGTACAGTACTGGAATGGTCATACATATATACATTACAAACCTAACTAATCAACTTAGCATTTAAACAAACACTGTAAAACAGTATTTCATTTATCTTTTATAGCAGTGGTATTCTTCTGTTAATAGCTGCAAGTCAACAATAGAACTAATAAACAGTACTCGGGACAGGAAGTTGTGGAGAGACATGACTGCCTCCCCTTGTTGGCATGACGCTTGAAAATAAAACTCATGTAAAACACTAAGTTCATGTCCAGTCATAAATGAGACAGACCTGGAACAAGACTTGCCAGAGTTTCTTTCAAGTCAAGTATACTGAAAAAAAATTTTTTTAAATCCAACTTTGATTTATTCCCTTTCAGCTCTCTGTGGAAGATAAGTCTTCAATCAGTTCACATCTAACTTTCATTTATGATCTTGCCATGTCTTCTCCATCCTATCAGGCCTGTTATCCTGGCTTCTTCGTGTGTTTTTTTTATCTCCATGTTATTTCTTTCTTTTTTGGATCTCCTATTATTTCTTTGGTTTTAATTCTACGGATCTCCTATTATTTCCTTATTTTTGAATCTCCTATTATTTCCTTATTTTTGAATCTCCTATTATTTTCTTCTTTTTGAATCTCCTATTATTTCTTTCTTTTTCTATCTCCTATTATTTCTTTCTTTTTCTATCTCCTATTATTTCTTTCCTTTTGGATCTCCTATTATTTCCTTCTTTTTGAATCTCCTATTATTTCCTTCTTTTTGAATCTCCTATTATTTCCTTCTTTTTGAATCTCCTATTATTTCCTTCTTTTTGAATCTCCTATTATTTCCTTCTTTTTGAATCTCCTATTATTTCCTTCTTTTTGAATCTCCTATTACTTCTTTCCTTTTGTATCTCCTATTATTTCTTTCCTTTTGTATCTCCTATTATTTCCTTCTTTTTGTATCTCCTATTATTTCTTTCCTTTTGTATCTCCTATTATTTCTTTCCTTTTGGATCTCCTATTATTTCCTTCTTTTTGTATCTCCTATTATTTCTTTCCTTTTGTATCTCCTATTATTTCCTTCTTTTTGGATCTCCTATTATTTCTTTGGTTTTATTACTTCAGATCTTTTTTTTTTCCTTTGGTTTTCTTTCTATGGATCTCCTATTATTTCTTTGGTTTGATCATGTTTGCAGAATGGGAGCAGATTGGATACCACAACACATATGAGAAACCAACAGCCAAGGATCCAGACCACCAGGATGACCCAGAGTTCACTGGGAGGACAACATCAGACAATCTCTGAAGGACTGAGGATTGGACTGGAACCAAACCAAAAGACAGCTGATAGGATACAATGGTGCTCTCTCTGGCAAACCTCTACATCCCAAGGTAGAAGAGCAACGACTAAGTATTATTTCTTTGTCCTTGATAATTCAAGAATAAGATCAGCCTTGTAAATCAGTCAGCTGGTTTACTCAGTGTGTCCCCTATCAGATGCAAATATCTTTACCTCACTTTTTGTTCCACTGGTAGTTTTCTGGTTTTTCCCCCATCAGTTCCAAACTGGTGGGGAGCCGCGGAACGCGCAGTGGTTAGCGCTCTGGCGTCCCATGGTTCGATCCCCAGATGAGGCAAGATTTTTTTAGACCGCAAATGGCTCCGGGGTCGACCCAGCCTCATGAATTGGGTACCAGAGCAACTCTGGGAAGGTTAAGGCTGCTGCCGTGATGCTGACCACATCACCCCTAGAGTGCCGATGGTCAAAAAAATATGGGCCTAACACCATATTCCCAATATGTCTCAATGGGCGTGTACAGGATCCTTTACCTTTCCACACTGGTGATCTTGTCATACAATTAGAAACCTATTCTGTTTGCTTGCACAAATTTATGAAAGTCTGTGACTTCTTGATTGTAATTTTTGTGTTTGCCACATTTCAGAGCCTTACAAAAGAACAGCCTTGATAACTGAGTTGAAAGTTTATTCTTGTTCAGGATTTGATTACTTTTGATCTCTACTTATATTCCCTTGCAATGAAAGCCACTCTTGCCTTCTGTGTCCTTATTCTGAGATGTCTTATTTTTGTGTTCCTCCAATTTCCTCTGTGTTGATGCCAAGATATACATATGGGTCTACATCTTGTTTCTCAAAGGGATATCTGACAATCATTAGCCATTTTTATTCTTATATTTGTCTTTTTATTTTCCCTGACTCAGTTGTTGTGACCTCTCACCCAGCATTTATATATTGTCTTGCATTTTTTTTTACAGGTCAAAAATCTAATGTATAGAAAATATAAAAATACTTCAAAGATTACACTGACCCACAAAAGCCAAATCCAAACCTCAGAAATGAGGTATCTGAGGAAGGTGGTTGAAGTAACAAGAAGAGACATGGTCCGCAACCAGATGATACGTCTAGGCCTAAAATCCCATCCCCTGCAGACCCAAGTACAACAGTCCCAACTAAGAGGGTTTGGCCATGTCTGCAGAATGGGAGAAGATCGGCTACCACGACAAGCAGGGAAACAAAGAGCCAGGATCCAGAGCCCCCAGGATGACCCAGAGTCCGCTGGGAGGACAACATTAGACAATCTTTGAAGGACCGAGGACTAGAATGGAACCAGGCCAGGAGGAAGACAGCCTATAGGATAGTCTGGCGCTCTCTCTTCCAAACCTCTACACCTCACGGTAGAAGGGGAATGACTAAGTAAGATTACACTGACCAGCTAAAGATACTCGCACATGCAAATGGTTGATTAAAACAAAAGGATAATTATATTAACCTAATGCCCATCATCAACTTAAAATCAAACCAGGTGAACCAACTGGGACACAAATGAATGGAAGCCAATAAAAGGATAAGGAAAGTCTGTATGGAATGAACTTACCAGGATGATGCCCCAAGAAGAAGACTTAAAGGCAAGATAGAAATTTTTCTGAAAGAGCACAATACCTAATGGAGAAAGACCATAATAGGCAAACAGAAATGGAGACAAATTTATTTTCCACAAAAGAATCTTAAAGACCACGAGTGCTGATGAAAGAAGAATGACATAAAAATTTTACAGTGTACACTAAAAATATACAAGTACCATCAAAAAATGCCACAATCTCTTACATTAGATCTGTTAATTTGTCCAACTTGGCATCCACCTCTGCTGAGATCTTGAGAAGCAGTTTGGGCTGGAGATCAGGAAACTGGGATGTGACAGACACACTCGTTACATCTACGTTAGCCACACACTGCTCTTGTTCTAGCAGGTTGGCAAGGGAAGTCACTACTATTTTACTGTCAGTCTCCCTTGCTTCAATTTCTTTTATATCTGAAGCGAGAATATGTATGTCTTTTGTTATATCTAATCAACAGTAAGTAATTCTCTCAATCTTTCTTTCTCTCTCTCTCAAGATTGTGCTTCTCTGGAGCACAGGTCGCAGATAACAACTCTCCAGTGTCACCTACCCTACTTAATTTTATTTATACATTTTTAATTACAGTATGTAAAAATCAGGAACATTCAATTGTGTCTCTGGTGGTTCCTTGTTCAGAGTTTCTCTGAAGTGCTCTGCCCATCTTGTTTCCTGTCCCTCTGCTGTCGTGATGAGATTTCCTTGCTTATCTCTTACTAATGTAATATTGTTTGCACCTCGTTTTCCGCTGATGAATTTAGTTATTTTGTATACTGTGCTTTGTTCATTTCTCAGTGCTGCCTCTTCTGCCTGTCTTGCAAGATCGTCTAGGAAATTCCTTTTGTTGGCTCGGGTTTGGCGTTTGTTTACTCACAAACAAGTTTGACAACTATTTATGCTTGAACTTATCACCGTCCATTTAAGCTCACTGCTTGCCTTCAGCACAGGTCAACAAGAATAGTTCTCCACAGTGATCTATCCTAGCGATTCTTACTTGTTCTTTCTTGGGTCCTTAGCCCCTAACTGACAAAGCAGTCAGTGGCCATCTTGCCTAGTGGTGTCTTGTAGAGCAGCAACAAACTGTCGCCATTTTGCTCAGTCAGTAGCCATTCTTCATGCCATGCCCCAACCCGAGTTCATGCTTTGCATCTCAGCCTCCAGGTTGTCTTTGGTCTGCCTCTCTTACGCCGTCCTTCTGGGGTCCATAGCATAGCAGTTCTGATGATGGTGTCAGGGTCCCTTCTCAGGACATGGCCAACCCATGCCTGCTATGATGGTGTGCATGCCTTTCTGACTGCACTGGAATCTTACTTACATCCCATCAAAATGTACCTACACGTTTCAATCTACATTATAGTTCTCTTTTCCCGGCTTGATTGGCTGATTAACTCTTTCAGTCTCAGGCAGTCTTTAGGCAGTCACACACTAAAATAGCTTCCAAATAAATAAATAAATAACATAAAATCACTGAAAAATGGCTACACAATTTTTAGAACTTTTGATGAAGTGTTGTCAAGTCTTTAACGTAACAAATAAGTTTCTTTTATATCTTTAAAATGCATATATAAATAATAGGACTAGTGCTCCCTCAGATATGTCGTAACAGGTAACAGGTAACTTATATGAAGTTTTGCATTGGGCTGGCTTAGAAAAATTGTTACATAAACCACCATAGGTAGAGCACATAAGTGCCTTGGTGTTGGCTTCCTGAAAATGACAAGCTGCAATGAGGCTCCATGCTTCGTAAGGAGTGAAAAAGGGAAAAGTCGACTATGAATAATAGTGCAGGTGTAAGGAAATCTAATGACAGATTGTGCTCGACTTAAGATGTATGCGACTTATAACCACTCATACTTATGATGGTCATCCTAGAAGTACTGTACACTTGTCTCTTTACTTATTACAGTACAGGACTGCACAGTACAGTAATTTTATGTTATAGTTTGTACATTGGATTACTTCACTACAAACAAAGAGTACAATTTGTTTAAATATACAACAAAATAGACATATATATTTTGGCATATAACTTGACGTATAACTTGTTAACATATCCTAATCGTTTATACAGTATGTAGTGATTTTGACTTATGATAGTCATTGGAACAGAATGCCATCGTAAGTTGAGTACTACCTGAATGATCAAACGGGCACGGCAGATAAATCTTTGAACACTAATGTATTATATCATGGCAGAGCTATACAGCTCTTGGGGTGGAAGGAGTTAACGATAAAAATTTACTAAATTAATGAAGCTAAGAAATAAAAAAAATCAAATGAGCAGGATAAAATCCCAACAAAAAATGTTTAGTAACATGCAACCCTGTCCTGCCTTTGAATAAGATTGCATTGTGGCAATAAAGGCCCTGTGTATTTCTCTGGGGTCTTCTCCGAAGAGACAAAGAAAGAATAGTACGACTGCACCCTCAGGAACATCTTAAATGACAACTAATATGAGGTTGTGCATGGTGTTGGTCATCACATCATATAAAACAAATTGTTACAGTAACCACCACTTCAAGAGCATGTGAATGAGTTGGTGCAGGCTTCCTGCCGGGGAATTGGCTGCCGTGGCAGCTCCATGCTCCACAAGGAGCTACACAAGAAAAGAAAAAGAATGTTAGACTCATACACTTAGCATGAAATGAGCATCCTATATATAAAATCCCAGCTTTTTCTGTCAGTGAGTAACGCTAAGGGATGCAACTTTGGTTGAAAGTTAGACGTTAATTTATAGGTATACAAGCCCTTCTTTCTGAACTGTGCAACCAGCGCAGGGTCGCCATGCAGTGAATACCGTCTCATTGTGGAATACCAGGAAACGAGAGAGCAGACGGACTGGCTAAAGAAGGTGCTGTAGACGAGCAACCAAATGTACCAGTTACATACCATCAGAAGAAAAAGATGATCAAATCTATCAGAAAGCCACCATCACCAACGCAGGATGACTACCAAGCTATGAACAGATCAGAACAAATAGTCATTCTGCGCCTCAGAACAGGACACAACCGCCTCCACAGCCACATGTGTACAAAATTCAAGATTGGCAATTCAGCCATGTGTACATGTGGACAGGCACCCCAGACTGCGGAGCACGTACTTCAAGATTGCCCCGAATATGATATATTGAGGCAAACCCACTAACCCAGAGAAACAACACTGGAAGCAAAACTATATGGACCTCTGTATGAACTACAAAAGACAGTGAAGTTTATACAAGAAACAACATTGCAGATATAGACAATATAGTTCAAGCGAACGAAAGAAGAAGAAGAAGACATTACTTACTTAATTTACTGTTTCCCTTACATGTACTCTCCCGAAAATAGTAACACTTACCAAAGAATAATGTGTAAATGACGGTGTGCACAAAAATATTTATAGAATGTGTGATCCCGTACACACACATTGGGATCCTCGCTGCTGCTACGTAGTTCGTGTACTGTGGTGATGCAGTGGTTTTTAAAAATACTTTTGAATAAGTAAAATTGCAGTTAGGTATTGGTGCTTTTAGAATTTAATTCCCGTCTTGTGACGGGCTTTTACACTAGGAGCCGCGGTAGCGTAGTGGTTAGTGCACTGGCTTCCTAGCTCAGTGGTCCATGGTTCGATCCCCAGTTGAGGTGGGATTTTTTAGACCGCAAACGGCTCTGGGGTCGACCCAGCCTCAAAAATTGGGTACCAGAGCAACTTCTGGGAAGGTTAAGGTGGTGGATGCGATGCTGACCACATCACCCTTAGTGTGCCGATGGTTAAGGAAATATGGACCTAACACCATATTCCCAATATGCCTCAATAGGCGTGTAACGGGATCCTTTACCTTTTACAATCACATATATTTCGGAACAGTGTTCTTTTAGTTACAGTAGATAATATAACTTTTGAACGCACATTATATATTGTAATGCTCTTTAGTAAATTTCAAAAATTAACTAAGATAGAAAAATTTGAGAATTCGGTACTGGCTGATGAGTTCTGCTCGTTGAAAAAAAGATGAAGATGGAAAAAGAAATACCTTGACCAAATGACCATATGGCACTGGAATAGATTAAAGGCACAACCAATTCAGGACACTGGAGATTGTAGGAAACAGAGAGACATGATCATCAAAGCCATTTGGCATGACACTCAATGAATGAATGAATCTTGATAATTGTTTTCTACAAGGTATTACATGGACATAAATTTGCAGTATATATTGACTGTTACAGAAAATATCTCATGACATATCAGTTTTCTTGATAATTTTTATAACAATTGATCCTTTAATTGATGTTATTTTTAAGGAAAACGTTCCTGCCATTTCATTAATGAAGGTTCTTCAGTACATTACCTGATAACAATTTTTTCAGATATTTCTGCAGATGACGTTTTAGTGCAAGAACTGGCTTGCTGTCTTTCAAATCCATGTTTTCCTAAATTAAGAAATTAAAATAAGAGATCAAATAATAATGCACAAACTAAGATTTATAGTGAAATTTTCTTTCATTTTGCTTTCTTTATTTTTAGAGAGAGAGAGAGAGGGGGGGGGGGGGGGGGGGGCCTTGAATTTGATGTGCACACATACATGAAAAGAAGACCAAAGAGTCAGATTTCATATACTTCTATATACTAAACAAATTATCACAGCATTAGGTTTAATATACATATTTACATTAAACAAGTAATCAGCACATTAGATTTAATATGCACACCTGTCCTTTGTTTTTTTAATAAAAATATGCTATTCAAATCCTCCGGGGTTATAAAAAAAATAAGGATACAAGGCATTTTTAATTTACTTACTTAGTCATTTCTCTACTACCCTGGGATGTACAGGTTTGCCAGAGAGAGCGCTATACTATCCTATCTGCTGTCTTCCTCCAGGCCTGGTTTCAATTTAGTCCTCAGTCCTTCAGAGATTGTCTAATGTTGTCCTCCTAGCGAACTCTGGGTCATCCTGGAAGTCTGGATCCCAGGCTCTTAGCTTCCCATATTTGTTGTGGCAGCCGATCTTCTCCCATTCTGCAGACATGGCCAAACCATCGTAATTGGGACTGTTCTACTTGGATCTGCAGGGGCTGGGTTTTGAGGCCATGATGTATGGTCTGGTTGCAGGCCATGTCTCTTCTTGTTACTTCAACCACCTTCCTCAGATACCTCATTTCTATCTTCAGCGGTTCGTCGGCTTGAGGAAGGACAACGCCGTCATCATTTTAAGTTGAATCACGTTGCTGTTAACACTGTGTTGTGTGTGTTATTCGTGTTATTTGGCTTAAATTTTTCTTGTGTTAACCCTCGTAACCATGCCTTCAAAGTGTAAATCCGATGCAAGTGATGGTGATGCATCAAAGAAAAGGAAAATGATGACGACAGAAAATGTTAAAGGACAAAGTGAGAATAATGGAGCATGTAAAAGGCTCTGCCCCGATGAAAGCTACAATTATCACTAAGCAACGCAGTGGTTTAATTATTGAAGTGGAAAGGCTATTGATAAATTGGTTAGAGGATCAACATCAGCATAATATGCCAATTTGCCTTGCAAGAAAAGGCTCGAAGCCTTTTCAGTGATTTAAAAGCTGCATGTGCAGCAAGTGAAGGTGATGTGAGGAAGAATTTGCTGTGAGTAGGGGTTGGTTCAATCGTTTTAAGGTGAGGGCAAATTTACATAAGTATTAAAGTGCAAGGTGAAGCAGCGAGTGGCGTAAAGGAATAATTGTCAAATTGCCCAAGAAGGTGACCTTGCATACTGCAACAACTGGAGAGGAATTACTCTCCTCTGAGTTCCCAGTAAAATACTAGGCAGGATAATTATCCAGAGAATTTCAAAAGCAGTAGACCACAATGTGAGGAAAGAACAAGCAGGATTCAAAAAGAACAGAAGATGTGCAGGTCATCCCTCAGGAACATTACAGAGCAGTTCTCGGAATGGCAGAGACAGCTATACATTAACTTTGTTGATTTTTAAAAGGCTGTTGACAGCATACACAGGGACATCCTATGGAAAATACTGAACGCTTATGGAATTCCTAACTGCATAGTTTCCATTATAAAAAGCCTCTATTCTAACATTACATGCAGTGTTGGATTGAGTAATGTAACTTTCGAAGTGAAAACAGGCGTACGACAGGGATGCACCTTATCAACAACTTTATTTTTGACAGTCATAGACTGGGTAATGTGCTAGACAACAGAGGGCAGTCCAAGAGGAATTAGATGGACAATGTTTTCTACACTGGAAGATCTGGAATATGCAGATGACAATGCACTACTCGCACATTCACATCAACACATCCAAGATAAAACAGATAGACTGAATAAGTATAGCCAGCAGGTGGGTCTGAACATCAGTCTAAAGAAAAAAGAGGTCTTGACACTCAATGTGGGCAGTTCTGAGCCCATAACAATAAGGAACCAGAAGCTGGAACAGACAGACAAATTTACACACCTAGGATGCATAGTAAATCCAGATGGCGGAACACGAAAAGACATCAAGAACAGAATGAATAAAGCGAGAACAGCCTTTGCTAGTCTCAACATCTAGAAGTCTTTCCAAGTACAGCACAAACACCAAATTAAGATTATATGAGAGTTGTGTACTTTCTGTGCTTCTCTATGGTGCGGAATGCTGGAGAGTAACAGAGAAGAAAATGTCGAAACTGTCCTCCTTCCACACAATCTGCCTAAGGAAAATTCTCAGAATCTTTTGGCCGAATACTATCACTAACCAAGAACTACTTACTCAGAGTAACCAAGAAGACATGCACACCATCATAGCTGGCAGACGCTGTAGTTGTGTTGGCCACGTCCTCAGAAGAGACCCCAATGCCATCACAAGAACAGCTATGTGATGGACCCCCGAAGGAAAGCGAAAGAGAGGCAGACCAAAAACAACTTGGCAGAGAACTGTGGAGACCGAGATGCAAAGAATGAAACAGAGCTGGGGTACTGTACGAAGGATGGCCGCTGACCGAACAAAGTGGAAATAGCTTGTTGCTGCCCTACAAGACGCCACCCGGCGTGATGGACACTGACTACTTTGACAGCCAGCGGCTAAGGATCAAAGAAGAAGAATGAGTTTGTCAGCAATATTTCGTTTACATCAGCTATCTATTTCCAGTTATTCTGTTAATGGCTGTCATCTACAATACCCAGTCATTTTTGCGATGTGTTTTAAAGTATTCTTTTTAAATTTTAGACTTAAGCAGATAAACAGCATATTTTAATTTTATTTTTTTATTATAAGATGTCTGGAAAAAATAGTGATGGAAGGCATGGTCCCTGGAAAAAGGGGAAGGGGTCGACCTAGACGACGGTGGACCCAGGACATCACAGAGAGTCTGAACTTGTCTTTGGCTGATGCAGGTCAACTTGCCCAGAATCGTGATGCGTTCAGAGCAGCTGTAATGGAGACAACGTTCTGGAAAGAATACGTCACATGATGATGATGATTATAAGATTATAAAATGAGCGATGATGAAGGTAAGCTACGTAGTTGTAGCAGCATGACGACACACACGCCACCGCGTAAAAAAAGTGAAGCCATGGTATCATCAGGCTTTTTGTAAGGAATGGCTAACAGACAGCGAACTGAAAGATTGGATAAAGCCGGACTCTGGCAATCGCTATGCTGCGATTTGTACGGTCTGTTCATGTGCATTAACTAATGCTAACAAAACATCTTTATTGACACATAAAAGCACACAGAATCACATGAAAAACTTCGAAGCCAAAAGCAAAACTCTGAACATTAACAAGTTTTTCATCAAACCAAAAGAGCCCTGTCTCCAAGACAAAATTGCTGAAGCGGAGAAACTGTTGTCGGCTTTTATGACAGAACATAATACCCCGTTTTCACAAGCTGATCATTTGATTGAATATGCAAGCAGATGTGTCCAGACAGCACAATTGCTCAAAAAATGTCACTGAAGCGCAACAAGCTTTTGTTTGAAACAGTTTCTAATCGAATACTAGCCAAGCAAGCAGTTGCCAAAGATCGAGTTTGTCATAAGTTTAATCCTAGTAGAAGCGTGGTTGAATATGTGCGTGAAGGACTTTGTCGGCAGAGATATGCAAAGATTGATTTGAGGAACATTTTGTTAATGTAACTACTGTACGTATGTTACTGTTAAAATATCTCATTTTCAAGAGTTCATATATTGGGGTGTTAATAAAATCAAGTGACAAATGTCGAGGTGTTGTCACGTGCTGGCCTTTAAAGTATGTATATGCTGCTTAGACAGCGCAGACTTCGCTGGCTTGGCCATGTACGCCGCATGGAAGATGGTCGCATCCCAAAAGATATCTTCTACGGACAATTAGCAGATGGCAAGAGAACAGTTGGGCGACCACAGCTGAGGTTCAAAGATGTGCGCAAGAGAGATATGAGGGCACTGGACATGGATCCAGCAACATGGGAGGATGAAGCTGCCGATCGCACTAAGTGGCGATGCTATTTACGGAACCACCTCAGATTGGGTGAAGAGAGGCTCACACAAGAAGCAGAGGTGAGGAGAAAACGTCGAAAGGAGCACCAGGAAAATAAGCAGCTGAGGGCTGCCACCTCAGGGGCGCATTCCCATAGTCAGTTATGACTGAAGGGGCTATTATTATTATTATAAAATCATTTTTATATAATTGTGAATTTTTGGTAATAAAAAATGAAGAAAGAAAAAAAATTGGTAGCAACTGTGTGCTAAAGTTGCCCTAAAAGATTGTGTAAGCATCGTCTATCCCGTGTATTTGAGGCATAAAATAATCTGGGTATTTCTGGGTTTTTTAAAGAAGAAAATCTGGGTTTATCTCTAGAACTTCATGTTTTTAGATTTATCCTAGTAACTCAGTAAGTAGGCCTAGATACAAGATGTATTATTTTAATATCATACTAAATTTTAGTTCAGAGATCGATTCACCGCAAACACAGAAGGGCCTACTACCCTCGAACACAGTAGGCCTACTGTCGGAAATTTAGGAATATCGTGTCATATTCATAAAGCTATTATGTTAATAATATTTTATTAAATCTCAACTGGTGGGGTGAGTTTGTTTCTTGTAACTGGTAGGACGGAGGTTAAAATGACTCAAATTTAGGGTTATAACAAACCTTAGGCTATTCTAAATTTCAAATGATTAAAATAGTGAACATAGGCTAGCCTATACGCCTAGGTCTATATACTTCTTGTAACTCATTCTATCCTAGGCCCCATAGTAAATGCACTTTTTGTCCACAATGGATGTTTTTAAAACAGGCAGTAGACAGATATTGATTCAGCAGACATATTGGTAATTTCCAATCTTTCGTACCTTTTTGGTCCGCAGTGAATATATGTAGTTAGGTGTTGTTTCGTAGCAGTTAGGATTAGGGTTAGTATTATGTTTAACACTAACCCTAACACAAATTCTAATCCTAACCCTAAGCGCTACGAAACAACACCTAACTATACATATTCACTGCCGAGCAAAAAGGTACGAAAGATAGGAAATTACCGACATATTTATTATGCATACAACTTTAGCAATTAACTGAAGAATGTTGAGAAACAATGATTTCTTGATGTAAAATTTGTTTGTTATATCTTGGGAACTGTAGAGATGTTAAAATATTATTTTAAATTGTGCACTTATTTCAGCTCTGCTTAGTTCCTTGGCTGTAAAAGTTCCGAAATTGAAATGTATAGGCTTATCCAGTGGAAAATTAATGCAAAAGGTTTGATCACAAGCAGGGACCTCAAGACGCAGCAATAGAGACCGCAGTCAGCGACTCATAGCTTGACTGCCTGCGTCAGGACCAGCGAACCAGAGCTGGTCAAGACCGCACTCCACCTCCACGTGGTGGTCCTGGAAACAGTCTGCAGCTGTGCAGGCTGGCTGAGCGAGTGTGGATCGAAATGGGAAGGCAAACCCGGTCCTAAAAAAATGCCGTGCAGAAGTCGGATGTGTCGACCGAAAGGTGCAGATATCACAGCTACGTTGTAAACAGACACAACGCAACCACCGTCCTTTTCAGGGCGAACGAAGAAGAAGAAGAAGAAGATGATCACAAGCAAATGAAAATTCTAAATTTTATTATATTTTTTTTTGAGAAGCCTTATATTCCTGAGCTAGAATCTTACCTACCCAGTCCTCTCCCACACAGTTTAATTTATCACTTAAAAATATAATTCTGTGACGATGAAACTCAGCTGACCCTGAAGTATTAGATGATATGGTAGAACCATCGTAACATCTGTACCCCCGAATATTGTTGTAATTTTATCGTTAACAGGGAATTCTCACCACCTCGGCTCATTAGCAATGCACAACAGAAACGTGGAATTCCACCTGGGCTCATTAATATGCGTCAGAGCAGAGTGGACTCGCCAACACGTTTGCTAATTAATATGTAGACAGTTTATCTTCCGTGCATTCTGGACATTGCTTTGTCTAAAGCAGCGGGAGGTAAAAAACCACGCCTACTGAAACCTAGCCAGAGCGATCATAAGCAAGCATTGCACAATTGCTACACCTTTCTTTCGTACCTGCCTTAAAGGCGTTGCCTAAATCAATGTGCAAGAAAGCGGCACACGATCTGAGACATCGACGATCTCAGAACGGACGATGAAGTTTTCCAGATGCTAGGTAACATGGGCAGTGTGAATCAGAGGATGAGCGTTAAACCGCTCGAAGAGTTTCCAGTTGAAAACGAAACAGGAAAGACTAGAAAAGCGACCACAGAATTGAATAACGAATGGGGACGGGCAGCTAGAATCTTCAATTTTTCCCTGAGTTCCTTAGTATATAATAGTCTTAATGGTAAATTTATCGCGCTTTAGAATGTTATTTGATTTTTCGGTATGATTACATGTTTTCTATCTTTCATATAGGGTGATCATAACCTTTGCGTCCCAGCAAAAACATTTTATAGAGTCCTCCAGACTCGGTTCTTAAAACCCTCCAGATATTTTGATGAACAGTGTAATTTTAATCTTGTGACGATCCTGTTGGGGTCCAGCTATCTGAATTTTCCAGAAAGAAAGTAAATCCAAGAACAATTTAACACATCATCAATACAATTTAATCTGTAGAGTTTAACTGGAGAAGAACATTGCCAGAGCTATATTTAGATTATTAATCCTGCTCTACTGCGAAAGAAAATAGAAATCTCCTGAACACTGACTGTGCATATTTTCTTCACTGGATTTTAAAACCCTCGAAGTAAACCATACCTCACCGGTCAGTTGTTATCATCACGCATTAAGAAGATTTACCATCAGCGGCGAAATCGATGAGACCACCCCATTTTCACCACCTGGATCTGTGACTTCCATCCCATAGAACTGTCCTTTTAACATAACAAAAAACAAAGAACACTTAGGCTTCACCTTCCAGCGATTTCGGGACTGTACTAACGCATAAACCTGATAATCTGGGGCTGGACACAGAAGAAAAAGACACTACCTATGTCGAGTGTTTATTTGATGTTTGTGTATTTTTCTATGGAGTGCCAGATTCTACGATCGGTAAGTGTGTGTGAGAAAATGAGTGTTGGCCATCACGAGCGTGCATGAATGACATGAGATTTATTTTGCAACCATTTTAATTTGCCTACCTGGTAAATACTTTTACTGTATTCCCTGTATTGTTCCTTTAAGTGGGATTTTATAACTCTGTTTATTCCCCCCCCCCCCCCCCCCCTTACATTTGCTTAGTAAAAGGGAAAACAATTGAGAATAACAGGATTTTTCCCTACCACCCATACCTAGTATTGTAACACCTCTTTTCAGAGTAATTAAATTTACTGTTGGGTTACATTATCTATTTTTTCCTGATAACTACCTATCTTTGGACTGGGTTTATCTTTGTCTATTACAAGCGGGAAGGGCAGATTGGATACCACTCTTCACGTGTAGTGTTGGGCAGAGCAACCTAACCTTTGAGGTGAAGACAGGAGTACAACAGGGATGCCCCTTATCAACCACTCTATTTTTAACAGTCATAGACTGGGTGATGCGCCAGACAACAGAGGGCAGTCCAAGAGGAATAAGATGGACTACATTTTCTACATTGGAAGATCTGGAAAATTCAGATGACATTGCACTACTAGCACATTCACATCAACACATCCAGGAAAAAACGGATAGACTTAATAAGTTTAGCCAGCAGGTGGGCTTGAACATCAATTTAAAGAAGTCAGAGGTCATGACGCTCAATGTGAGCAACCCTGAGCCCATATCAGTTAGGAATCAGCAACTGGTACAGACAGACACCTTCACATACCTAGGATGCATAGTAACACCAGTCGGCGGGGCAGGCAAAGACATCAACATCAGAATGAATAAGGCAAGAACAGCCTTTTTTAGCCTAAACAACATCTGGAAGTCCTCTCAATACAGCACAAGAACAAATTAAGATTATATCAGAGCTGTGTGCTTTCTGTGCTTCTCTATGGTGCAGAATGCTGGAGAGTTACAGAGAAGGAAATGTCGAAATTGTCCTCTTTTCACACAACATGCCTAAGAAAAATTCACTGAATCTTTTGGCCGAATACCATCACCAACCAAGATCTGCTTACTCGGAGCAAGCAAGAGGACATGCACACCATCATAGCTGGCAGACGCTGGAGCTGGGTTGGCCATGTCCTCAGAAGAGACCCCGATGCCATCACATGAACAGCTATGCTTTGGACCCCTGAAGGAAAACTAAAGAGAGGCCGACCAAAAACAACTTGGCGGAGGACTGTGGAGGCTGAGATGCAAAGAATGAACCAGAGTTGGGGCACTGTACGAAGGATGGCCGCCGACCGAGCAAAGTGGAATCAATTTGTTGTTGCCCTACAAGACGCCACTAGGCGTGATGGCCACTGACTGCTTTGACGGTCGGCAGCTAAGGATCAAAGAAGAAGAAGATAGTTTGTATTCACGTAACGTCCGTGTGTTTGAAACACCAAATTGGTGTGAGCGCATGTGTGTTTGGAAACTGGCAAATAATTGTTTAGCCAGGAGAGTTTAAGGAGTAGATTGAGAGAAAAAGATTGTCGTAAAAGAGTCTGTCCTTACTCTCCCCAGCACTCTGTGAAGCAACTATTTACTTTCTATCATAGAGCCTTCACCATCATTTTCCACTCTAAACGGGACCACTATTTCCAAGACTTTTCTCAAAATAAATTTACAACAATAAATGGCTGGCTCGTCGGGATTTTTGAGCTACATTTGATGCACCCACAATAAATGCTCGCTCTCATTTTTGAGTCTGATCTTAAGTCTGGGTCTAACTAGATAGAGTGTGAGTGATCTGTCTTTGTGAGTTAGGGAAATATTAAAAATAATTACACCCCCTAGACAACGCCTTTAGTATTTGGGTCGTCCACACAACATATTTACAGGTTTTCTTTCCACAGGAGCAGAAAGTTACGGATAAACAAAAATATTTGTTACTTTAATTAGTCTCTGGCAGAGAAAATTGGAAATTTTTTTTTATAAGATTTGCTGGGATTGGTGATAGTTTTACAATCACAAAGGTTTTTGAAGTTACAAGAGTTGAGCTAAGCTAAAGACGCCTTGTTCTGATTTTTTAAAGTCTAGTTAACAACGTCTCTTCTCAAAACTGACTTCGGCGGGCGGAGTTTTGTGGCGGAGAATTAAAATTTTAGGAAATTTTTTTTTTCCTTTAAATTATTTTAATAATAATAATTTAATTTTTTCTCTACCGTTAGTAAAAGTAGATTTTTTTCTAGTGTTTGACTCACCATTTAACGTGGCATAGTCGCCTGCATTAAGAGTCTTAATTGACAGATAATAGCAGCGATAAGTTAGCACATTACAAGGTAGGAGGTATCACAAGTAAATTTATACTTTGTGTTTTTTCTCGTAGCGGCTTTGAGTTTTTTCCCTCCTTGTTTCTTCTTACTATTCTCTAGTCTTAGTAGCATCCAGTTCTTTAACATGACAGAAAGGGTTCAGTTGAGATCCATGTTGAGACTGGAGGCGAGGGAGACAGGATTAGAGGGAGATGCCGCGAACCTGTTTGTCAACAGGGAACTTGAAAGATATGACGTGGAGCAAGAAAGAGAGAAGGCTGAGAAGAAAGAAAAGGAAGCACTGGATAGAGCAGAGAGGAAAGAAGCGGAGGATCATCATTTGGAACAGAAAAAAATTGAGGCAGAGATGGAAGCTCGCAGGGAAAGAGAGGGAGAGACAGCACGAACTGGTGCTTAAGGCTTTAAAGCGTCGGGGCGCTTCTACTTCAAATAAAGGAGCGCCGTCTTCACCCCAGTCTCAGTCAACGGATCTCTCCAGCACTCAATCTGCCCAATTAACTGTGATGTCTTTTACTTTAGAGTCTTTTCCCAGCCCCAATGAGAAAATTGACACCTTCCTAGAAAAATTTGAGAGGCTCGAAAATCTGTATGGGTTAGAGAGTTCCCATTGGAGTCTTAAACTCTCAACTGCGTTGAAAGGTAATGCTTATGACGTGTATACGAAGCTGGGAATCAACCAACATGATTACGACATGCTAAAGAAGGCCTTGCTAGAGCGGTTTGAGATGACCGCTCGAAAATTTCTGCAAATGTTCAGAAACAGCCGAAAAGAGCACGGAAACATTTCCCCAGTTCTCTTCATGTCTCACGGGCTATTTGACAAAGTGCATTGAATTATCTGAATTACCTCTTACATATGAGGAACTTCTTGAACTTGTTCTTGTGGAACAGATAAAGTCAACTTTGTCAAATGAAACCCGTAGATTTTTGGCTGAACAGGGCGCAGTCAGGCTTGAGGACATCCTCAATAAGGCAGAACGCTATACAAACGCAATGGCCAAACTTCCCAGCAGTAAACGTAAACCCATAGATGAGCCATCTCGAAAACAAAATCTAGAGCAGTCATCCTATTCTTCCAATTCCTCTCAGCATTATAATCAACGAAAAACTAATACCCAGAGACCTCCCCAGGAAAAATCGAGATTCTACAAAACCTGATATCCCCCAAACAACAATTCTGATCAACCCACCAAGCCTACGTGGCAGCGCGGCCACCGAGGTCAAGGAAAAGGGAAGACCCCTACAGCAGGGACGTTGGATCAGGGCAAGCATACCGGGCCAAACCGCATTGGATGTTTGCATACAGCCTCGCAAATAAGAGTCAATGTCAGTGATTCTCAACCTGAGGGGGAGCGACCCTCAACGCGAGGAACTGTAATTTTGAATGGTACCTCAACTACTTGTCTTTTTGACACTGGATTAAGTTTTGATTGTATTGTCGCCAGGCATCTAGTGAAACCCGGTCAGGAGACAGAGGAAACCATCAAACTATGTGGAGTTTTCAAGAGTGATGCACCCAGGACGCTTCCTATCGCACTGTTAGAAATACACTCTGATTTTGTCAGAGGTGTTGGGGCAAAGTCTACAGACAGGGGGTATGATGTGCTGGTGTTGTGGGTAGTGGGTTTCCCCCCTTGCTTCACCCTAGGCCTAGTGAATTCTGTTCATGAAAGGAGCGACCATTGCGGTGTTAGTCTCTTGGCCTAGCAAAACCTCTCATACCCCAAGATCGTTGTGCGTGGTGAAGAGCCACACCCTCCTCGAGGTAGTCCTGGTAACTGAGGGTGCGAATCCTCAGGCTAAACACAACGGATCTAGAGGAGCAAACCTCGATAATAAAACCGGTGCACTACACCGTACACGCCCTCTGTGGGTGGGAAGGAGCCAGATGGATACTGAACAAGTCCTGGGAGTGGGAACGAGTGTGGACTGCTCCCTGAAGATCGGAACCCATCGTACAGGCACAGAGACTCAGGACGTGACGATCCTATTGCCTTCAACTCTTGGTCACATGCCTAGAGCCTCGAAGAACTCGGCGTAACCAGCAGGCAATTTGGTGGCGGGGAAAGAGCACTGTGAGCCCTACCTTGGCTACGTATCACAAGGAGACGCAGAAACACCCCCTTTATCTCCCCCAGAGCTGGCACAGTACACTTCTGGCTTCTACCCGGGGCGTTAGGAAATCCACAGGCACCCCAGCATCACAATGCCAAGAAGATGACAAAGTTGGAATTTACTAACTCAAACCTGGCAGAGCAAGTCCTCCAACAGATGCGGCCGATGCTGGGCCCACTGGCGCGTGGACACGTCCCGATCCCCATCGAGACTTGCCCGGGGAGCCCACCCCGGCTCAAAAAAGCAGAGAAGGCCACTCTCCAAACCTCCGATGTCTTGCGGGCAGTGTTAGGATGTGCAAGAACATGGACAGGAAGACTCCACAACTTCCCCACTGAAGACACGCCCACGGCGACCGTTGCCTCAATTGGCTGTGTGTGGTGTACCCGGAAACGGGGCCTCCCAGTACTGAGACACAGTTAAGTCCCCGATGTCACTTATCGGTGCAGAGTTGAGAGAGATGGCTGAGCATCACAATCCCCCCTGTGTTGCAGCATGATGAGAACCCAGAATTGCACACTGAGCTTGGGGGGATCACTTGGGCACCAGACTTAATACTGGCTCTTGACTGGATGGCCGCATGCAGGAGATTTCTACAATGGGGGGTTGGCAGGTGGTGGGTATCTGGAAGTGGCTCTGTGCAGGACGTGAGGATTCCTTGGGTGAGCCCAGAACCAGAGCACAGCATTGTGCAAGCTCTGCATAGTTGGAGAGCCCCCTGGATGACGGGGAATGCACAGTATGCTACCCCACCTATCCCCAACTGCTAACTTAGAACCAGAAGTGGGGTCCTCTGTATGCGTGCCAGGCCAGGATAAAATGCCTGGGAAAGAGACTGGAGCTCAGAACTCCCTAACTCAAAGTTGCAGGATGGCAGGAAAGACAGGGCTATTTTGAAGATAATGCAACCATATTTTCACCATACGAGCTCGGACGCCGCCTCGGTAAACAAGGTCCGCGCAGAGCAGTGACACCCCCAGGCTGCTTGCGAATAGTCTACTACTGGGAACATAAACAGATTAGGGATGAGCCCACTCTCCCGTTGAACAGGTGCTAAAGTCATAGATACTGGGCCAGAAGGCGCACCGGAAACCACAGTATCACGCAACTCGCTTTTTTTTTTTCTATGGAGAGTACACCGTCAAATAAATCTCGTACTGGTGCTCGCCCTGTGGAGCTCCACCAGGCAGGTGCAGTGCCGGGCTCTGAGCCTCGACAGAGCCCACCCTCAGCTACTGGAGGACCCTCTAGACCATCTTGTGGAGTCAGCAGACGGCGGAGGAGAACTACTGACCAAAACAAAACAGAAAAAGAGAAACCCAGAGTGCCACTTGTCATGATGCACTGGAATGCAGAGGGAGTGAACAGCAAGCAGGCTGGATACAGCAAAAAGACAGAGCTGGAAAACATCTTGTATGAGAAGCAAGTCAGTGTTTGCTGTATCCAAGAGACTCACTTGAAAGCAGATCAAACCTTTAAAATAAGGGGATATCAATGCTTCAGATCCGACAGAAAAGATAGACGAAAAGGAGCCACTCCCAGAGCTGGGGCTATAACCATCTGGATCACAGAGGTGAAGAGGTTGAAACTTGGCAAGATGATCACTCCCTAATCCTAGTCAATAATGCCACAGATACTCCTACCTTCTACTCCAGAGGATGGCACACAACTTCAACACCAGATCTTGCCTTCTCCACACCAGATATAGCTGGATCTATTAGTAGAGAAGTAGGAGACCAACTAGGGGAAGCGACCATCGCCCAATTTTTCTTACTGTCCAGAGTGCAACTCTCAGTACAGGCCCAGCCATTACAAGATGGAACTACAAAAAAGCCAACTGGGGTTTATTCAGGCATCAGGTGAACACGCTGCTGTCTACCCTCAAGGTACAGAACAGAGACATTAATGAAGTGGTAAAAGACTTCAACAGATGCATACTACAAGCTGCAAAAGAAACCATTCCCAAAGGATGCCGGCGTAACTACATACCATACTGGTCCAGCACACTCCAAGAACGTCAGGAAGCTATGGACAGGGCTAAGAAAGGACGCAGAGTCTCAGCCTTCACTTGAAAAAACTCACAACAAATGGAAAAAGGCTGTAGCAGAGTTTCAGAGAAACAAAGCATAGAAAGAAAAAACGGAAAGATTGGA
>JAMPIV010004303.1:0-122500 GCA_024509875.1 Oreohelix idahoensis
TTTTGATTTAGATGATTATAGATAAATGTTGTTATTTGAGATGATAAGGTTGAGTTATTATAGTTGGGGGATTATATGTTTTTTGTATAGTAAGGAGAAATTGGGTGGTGTTTTGATGTTATTAAGGGGTTTTTTTATGGTTGGGTTTATGTTTTTTATTTATGTAAATTATATATTGGGAATTTATGGTGGTTGGTGTTTTTTATTGTGGTTGTTTAGAATGAATAGTTTTAGTTGGTGTTTGGGGGTTTTGGTGGGATGGGGAGTGTGGATGGGATGTATTTGTTTTGTTGGTTTTCAGTGAAGAATCCGGTAGAATTGTTGAATTTGTTTGGTTTGGAGTAATATTATTTTATTTGGAGAAATGTATGATTGTTTTGATTGTGAGGATATGTTTAGTGATAGGGGTGTTAGTGTGTGGGGGTTTTTTTTAATACTAGGTTTAATTTTGTGAATTAATGGTCCATTATAACTCCATGGGTGGGGTGAGATTATTGGTTTGAAGTTACATAGTGGGGGAGAGCCTAATAAGCATCAGTGCGTTGAAGCCAGCATATATTTGGCTCAATAAAAGCCTGGAACATAGGCAGATGGAAGTTTGTGCCAGTTTTGTGCCAGAATTCATTGCTAATCAACGTATCTGTGTTATTCGTATGAATTGTGGTAAGCTTGAACCATTTAATATCTTTTAATGAAAATTGAATGTGAATTGTTGATTTATGCCTGTATATATATGTGTAGTTCAGTGGCAAACGTGAGGTAAAGCCTAAAATGCTCCAGCCTGAACAGAGGGTGTCGGAGAAAAGTAAAACGGCATGGAATGGCCAAATAGTACACTGACACCTGGATGATTGATTAGACAGAAATAATGCTGGAAGTGCAGAGGCGTAGTGACCATTAAGGATGGTAATGCTGGTATAAAGTATTTCAGATGAAGCTGACTGTTGGCCTAACGCTCTGAACGCAATGTTTGTGCTGTATTGTGATCAGTGTAAAAGAGAATATAAATTAGTTATGAAGTAGAAGGTACATCCTTCTTGATTTCAGGGACAGTGGTCTTGATGGTAGTGAGCAGCACCTGGTCAGAGCTTTGCTGAATCCAGTGTCGGACAGCATACTCCTTGGTCCTTTTAGCTATCAGTGAGGTGTCTCCAGAGCCCAGAAGAGAATTCGAGCAGAGGAGTCCTCTCCTGCCGCCATCACTCAAGATAAGCAGAGTTGGCCAGCTGAGCTCAACAGTATGCCCCCTCATCTTGAAATAACTTTATAAAAATACTATTCAGAGGGGAATTTACTTGTCTTAAAATCAGGAACTGTGAACATCTCCAATACTGGTCCCTAAAGACAAACTATTGAAGTCATGATGACAAATACCAACAGAGCTTGAACAAAACAAAACCAGTATTACCTCATTTTACTACTACACAACTGACACACATAGAACATTTGTAATAATATATGTCACTACAATATTCATATTAAATACATTCTGTACATAACTTGTAATTTAAATTGATTGTGATTCCTGGTTCCCTTGTAGTTGAATCAGGACACATATTCATTCATGCTAGTAATGAATACATATTGTTATTTGAACCGTTACGAGTGACTTCTTTAAGCTATTCTCATAGAGTGTTATATGTATGTGAGTGTCACAGTGTTGTTAAGAGTAGTGGATTAAATTAAATTGTTTATCTGTCTGTTGTTGTGACTTACACTTCACCATACTCATACCCTAGACACATAACGTAGCATCACACTATTCCAGAATAATTCTGACTGAGATATATAGATATGTGGTAGCAAGTAAGGTTATCTATAATACACTACTCTTAATAGATATAGATACCTTCACAGCTGATCTCAGTCAGTACACTAAGTTCCCTATAAGTATTTATAACATCCCACTTCACCACACTGTATATGTGAGGTGTAGAACAATAGTCTAGTGTCTGCGTCTAAGAAGTGTTTTATTTTGGCTAGCTGGTACGTCTTTTGTGCTATGTGTTTTGTTAAATTCCGTACATGGGAGTTCCACGTTAAGTGCTGGTCAATCGTGATCCCCAGAACTTTGTGTTCTGTTACATGTTCAATTTGTATTGATTCCGCGTGTAGCTGTAGCGATCTCTTGGTGCAGCTTAGGAGTTTCTGTCTGGTGGTAATCAACATAGATTTCGTTTTTGTTGTGTTTACTGGCATACGATTCATATTACTCCATTTTGTTAGATTGTCTACATCGCTTTGAAGAGTCATTTCAAGTGCCACGCAGTCATTGTCACTAGTGTAGATAGTACAATCATCTGCAAAGAGGTCACAAGTTGAATATTTTAGATGTAGTGGCAGGTCGTTGATGAACATTGCGAAGAGTAGGGGCCCAAGAATAGAGCCCTGCGGTACTCCTGTAACTACCTTCGAGAAATCTGATGCCGAGTTGTTGTGAAGCACTAACTGTTGTCGATCTGCCAGGAATGATTTGATGATGTTTAGTGGATTAGAGCCTATTCTGAGGGTTTCCAACTTTTGAACCAAGATAGTGTGGTCAATCATGTCAAATGCTTTCTTGAAGTCGACAAAAACAGCACCACATAATTTTCCATCATTTATGTTCGACAGCCAGTTGTCTGCCATTTTGGTGGGCGCTGTGTGACAGGAATGTTTGGGTCTGAAACCTGACTGGCTATCAATGAGCAGTTTGTTTGTTGTTAAGTGTTGAAATGTGGTGTTGTAAATGTGTTTCTCTAGTGGTTTTGAAAGAGATGATAGAAGGGATATTGGTCTGTAGCTGTTGGGATCGCTATGTGAGCCAGATTTATAGAGGGGGTACACTTTGGCAGATTTAAATGCTGTGGGGAAGTAGTTGTGTGCAATACATTGGTTGTATACATAGGTTAAGGAGTCGCAAATGATGGGCGCAGCGTAACGTAGAATCTTATTGCTGATACCATCAAGCCCAGATGAATTGTTGTTTTTTAATGCCAAGATATATTTGAGAACTTCATGTACTGTTAGAAAAGGAATATGTCTTAGATCTGTTGTGGTGTGTTCAGTGTTGCAGAAGGCTGTCAATTTACTAATATCGCAGTCCATTGGCTTTAGTGTCGACTTAAGAAGGCTAATTTCTGTTTTGAAGTGGTTGCTAAAATGAGTTGCCGTGAGGGAGCAGCTTTTTGGTAAAGAGTTTAGTGACTTTGATTTGTGTGTTAGTGTTCTAATGGCTGCCCAGACTTCTTTGCTGTTTGCTTTGTCTTGAATCATCTTTCTGACGGAACAAGCAAGGACATTAACAACAGAATGAATAAGGCGAGAACATCCTTTGCTAGTCTCAACAACATTTGGAAGTCTTCCCAGTACAGCACAAACACTAAATTAAGACTGTATGACAGCTGTGTACTTTCTGTGCTTCTCTGTGGAGCGGAATGCTGGTGAGTAACAGAGAAGGAAATGTCGAAACAGTCCTCCTTCCACACAATCTGCCTAAGGAAAATTATCTGAATCTTTTGGCCGAATACCATCAGCAACCAAGAACTGCTTATTCAGAGTTACCAGGAGGACGTGCACACGATCATAGCTGGCAGACGCTAGAGTTGGGTTGGCCACGTCCTCAGAAGGGACACTGGTACCATTACAAGAACAGCTATGGCTATGGACCGCCGAAGGAAAGGGAAAGAGAGGCCGACCAAAAACAACCTGGTGGAGTACAGTGGAAGCCGAGATGCAAAGAATGAACCAGAGTTGGGGCACTGTACGAAGGATGGCCGCCGACCGAACAAAGTGGAATCAATTTGTTGCTTCCCTACAAGACGCCACCAGGCGTGGTGGCCACTGACTGCTTTGATGTCGGCGGCTATGGATCTAAGAAGAAGAAGATGGGAGATGTGACCTGTGCATCATGTCGGAATATTTTGAAATTACCCCACCCAACAAGTATGTTTGAAATGATTGGAGCCCTGAGTAGCTTCATAACAAACAGATGCGGGAATGGGACAGGCAATATAACCGGACCTTTTCGCAGTCTTAATTCAGTGTGAGAAATCGCTTGCCAAAACGACACAACCAGACCTTGCCAGAAGTTAGATTTCAGAATTCCATTTGATCAGGCCGGACCTTTTCTTGGAGAATCTTGACGGACTTACAAAACAGCCCAGAAAATCTCTATCATTTTAACAAGGAAAGCGGGACTGAGGAAATTGAGAACACACGGAGTCATAGAGGGAGTTATCTTATAAAAGTAACGACTCCAAAGAACACGTGCAAGAGGCCTAATCAAGTGCCTTAACTTCATTCATCTGAACAAAAAGTCTGTGAGCCAGGATTGGCGTAAGTTGTCATTTTACATTCTATATTTTTCATTACTAACTTGTGAACTAATATGTATATATTGCCATTTGATTATTAAAGTGTGAAAATCGCTAATGGATGTCCAAGTCATTTGATGCTAGCAACCTCAGCGTATAAAATGATGATTTCATGATCCACCACTGCAAGGGCTGGTGACTGCTTATCGCTAGTTTCTTAAAGAGAACTAAAAGCCTAGGTAATCCAAAGTTCCATATGGAGCAGAGAGGGAAAGATGAAAGAAATTATGTACATTCTAAGTGTAATGTTTACATTTTCAAACCAGTGTAAATGTCTATGTAAACATATTCACTTTAAAATTAATTAAAGTTGCAAACATTTCAACAAGTGTAGATATAAATGAAAACATATTCAATTTATATTGTGAACACTTTTCAATCAGTGGAGATGTAAATGTAAACATATTATATATGTACTATTAACCTTTTCATTTAAATGTAAAATAAAGATAAAGCTACTCAATTTAAATGTAAAGAAAGTTTTCTCTCGAGGGATTAAGTTTAATTCTCAATTAGGGTAAATTCTGAGTAGATCGGATGGTGGAATAAGTGAAAGGGGACGCATAAGTATGTGTCGGGAAACGCAATACTCAGGAGAGCGTTCGTTTATATTCTTTTACCATAGTTGTTGGTGGAGGCACCATTTGAGGGTACTATCTCTGGAACAAGAAGGGAACAGTGGTCTGAGCTTTAAGACTAGTGACCAACTTTGTAGACACTCACTGACACTTCTGGGAACGTGCTACGCCCTACATCCTTGACCAGCGACTAGCGTTATCAGTGATCAATCTACCAAGAACCAACCCATCAGCGGGAGCAGAACCTACTAGTGGCAGATAAGTGAAACCTATAAGCTGCCACGTGAACTCATTTTAAAACTTTTATCCCATCACAACCGTGATGATACCTTTCTGAAAAAACATTATTCATTCTTTTAAACCCTTGTTAAAACTAAATGATTATTAAATTTGTTATTTGTAATTATACAAATTTAACTTCGATTTAATCATTTTAAATGTACTGCATGTTTGTCTCAGTCAATTTACTAAATACACTCTAAACAGAGCTATACCATAATAATAAGAACTCCACTGAGTAAATCAGTGTGGGGGCTTGACGAGCTAAAATTCATTCATTCATAACCCTCCACTCAAAATTAATAATTGCTTAATCCTTCACAAAAGTTGTCGGCAGATCCTACAGTTAACGTGCTCAGCCAATGCAGCACTGTTCTCACTTTTCTGAATATCTTGTGGGCAAACCCTTGGGATAGAATCGTCATTATCCTTCTATCTACAACTCTGCCAAGAGTAATCTTGTGCAAAGGAAGACACATTTGAAGGCCCATATTAGATACTCTTGAGTTTTGGCCATTGTTGGACCACTACTGCAAAGCAGGGGAGGCAATCCGTGACAATGACCAATGTGGAACTGATGGACAGAGCCACATAAATATCAGTAGAATAAAATGTACGGAGAAAACGCTGACGTTGGATAGATCAAACAATAAGAAAAACCAGTTGTTAGCATTACAAGAAAGTCCTTATCCTGGAACCCTTAGGGTAAGAGTAAATGAGCCAGACCTAAAACATGTAGAGAAGGTAGTTAGACATAGACATTAAGGGAGTAAGGATGACATAGAAAGACCTGAAACGGGTGGAACAGGACAGTAAGTTTTAGCATATTCTTGTTGAAGTAGTTTACTCCATAGGAAGCTGAAAGGTTAAAAAAAACTGGTAAAGGTAGTCCAGTAGCAGATACTGCCAGTGGGGAGTGAAGTGTTAGAGACCTCACTATACTAGTGTCCTGGTTCAAGAGGTGGGGTAACCAGTTCCCTTCCTCGCTATATTTTCCTTCCTTATCTAAAGAGCAAACTCAGGCACCCATTTACAGCTGGGTAGAATGGATACCGTTAATCGAACCCAGCACCTTTGTCGCGAGAAACTAGCGCTCTAACCACCCGTTAATCGGACGCTGTAGCTGAAAGGTAATGGTGTTTAATGATAATGTGTATGTAGGTGCGTGCTTATGTGTGTTCTGGTGAGCACAGACGCATACACCCCACTCGGAAATTAAAGAAATGAAGACCCTCAATTCTGTTTTAAAGGACAAGTGATACTGAAGTCAGAATAATATGGAAGACATGAACAGAAATGCGGTGTGATGTATGGGACAGGAGTGTAGGGAGATATACTTTAAGGCAGAGCTGTAGGAAACCCAGGATCTGATAGGATCTACTTTAATATCCCTGAGCTCTCTAAAGATCTACCATGAAATTATGTCTCGTTTCATGTATCATATTATTTGAAATTTGCAATATCAAAGTATTTGGAATTTGTGTCAAGTGTCACAGTATTTGGAATTTGTTTCAGCTGTCATAGTACAGTATTTGAAATTTGTTTCAGATGTCATAGTATTTGGAATTTGTTTCAGGTGTCTTAGTATTTGGAATCAGCAGTAAATCCAGCCTTTATGTAACTTCTGTCTCTGCCGCACGATCTGCCTCCAGTAATCTCATCATCAGAACGATGGAAAATACAAAAAAAAAACAAATATTTTAACTAATGTTAACTTCACTTCAACCAACAACAACAAAATCAATATGTTACCTAATGTTAACTACACTTCAACCAACAACAAAAAACCAATATTTACCTAATGTTAACTTCACTTTACCAAACAACAAAAAAAACCAATATTTTACCTAATGTTAACCACTTCAACCAACAACAAAAAACACCAATATTTTACCTAATGTTAACTTCAATTCAACCAACAACAACAAACAAACCAATATTTTACCTAATGTTAACTTCACTTCAACCAACAACAACAAAAACAATATTTTACCTAATGTTAACTTCACTTCATCCAACAACAGCTAACTTTCGAGTTTTTCACTAGTAATGCTTTCAAGATATATTTAAACCTGGGAGCTGTCACGGGTTGCCTCCCCTTAGCTCTGCAGTAGTGGTCCAACAGTGGCCAAAACCTAGAGTATCTAATGTGGGTCTTCGAAGGTGTCTACCTTCGCACGAGATTACTCTTAGCAGAGTTGTA
This sequence comes from Oreohelix idahoensis, assembly GCA_024509875.1. Lineage (NCBI taxonomy): Eukaryota > Metazoa > Mollusca > Gastropoda > Stylommatophora > Oreohelicidae > Oreohelix > Oreohelix idahoensis. The sequence continues at coordinate 7,416 of JAMPIV010004303.1, forward strand.
GATAGAAGGATAATGATGCTTCTACCTCGATGGTGTTTCCACAAGATATTCAGAAAGCAAGAGCAATGCTGAATGAGTCTTAGCAATGTCAACATTAGTAACTGCCGTCAACTTTTGTGAAGGGTTGTCTTATAATTAGCTCATTCAAGCCCCCAGCTGATTTAATTCAGCGAAATTCCTATTATTATTATTATTATTATTATTATTATTATTATTATTATTGTTCTTTTTGGCTCTTCATATGTAAATATATATATATATATATATATATATATATATATATATATATATATATATATATATATATATATATATATATATATATATATATATATATATACATTATATATATATATATATATATACATATATATATACATATATACATATATATATATATATATATATATATATATATATATATATATATATATATATATATATATATATATATATATATATATATATATATATATATATATATATATATTAAAATCAGGATTCACACGTGTGCCCTTCGTTCTGTAATAATTAATTCAACTAAGAATTTGTAAAATAACATATAACAAATTAACAAATTTATTGATCAATTATTTTTCACCAGTTTAAAATAAATATGAATGCTGGGTGAAATTTAGTAAAAGTTTTGTCTTCAAAGAGACTTGATAGGAGAATGTTAATGTTCTTTGCAGTTGCCTTTTAGTAAGCACTTATTGATAACTACTGCTGCTGTTGTTTCGTCAAGTATTTTTTGTGATGAGGACACTTCTCTAGTAACTTCGAAGAATAGCCACTCCGAAGGTCAAGGTATGTATCTTCACAACTCGTCCAATGTAGGTGGTTAGTGCCGAACCCCAGCTCTTGAATCATCAAACTGGTAGCGTAAACTCGTTTCACAACTGGTCTCATACCACGAACTTTATAGAAAAATAAAAGAGAACAAATACCTCTGCTAAGTATATTGTGGTCAGAAGATTAAACAGGCGCCTTTTCCCTCTGTCCGTCCACCCGTTTTTTTTCTCTCTCTCAGAAAGTTTATACTCCCTGAGTATATACATCATAACTCAGGGCATAATGCTAAGAAATCACCATTATTCTTTTGGTTAATTTACTGGGGAAAAATGTATCTGGACAGCGCGAATGCGATGGCTTGTGCCTGGCAAAACTTTATGAAGTTACATATATCTCACAAAATGATACTATTCACACTATACACATGTGCTTTAATCATCACTCTTTTACTGCTCCATTCGGAGTCTGAGGTTATCTCTGATTTTGGTTCACTGTACGAACTAGCATGAAGCAATCATCAGAGCATGCTGTAGTGGTTTATGAATATACTATTTTCATTTGATGAGGGCGCCAGTCTCGTATGACCTGTATAACCACTAGCGAGTACAAAAATGTTAAATTCACATTGCAGAATATTGGTACAACGTACCCCACAATTTTGGGATCTACAATCTCTTGGCACAGATGAATGGACACAGCAACTAAGTTTAGAAGCTTCGAATACTTGGTCTGGAGTAATTTTAGAATTCCTCTTATGACGGGTGCTTTGATTCCTAGGTTCACCGTCTTTGTATTTTAAAAATGCGGGGTTTCTTTTAAGTTTCAAAGACGTCCAAAATACTTGGTCATGTCCCTTTTAATTTTGAATTCTTTTTTATTCTTCTCTGGCTCCTGGGAGTTGCTACGTTGACGTACTGCAATGCAGTGTGATTTAGCTTCAAATTATGTTACGTTATATTCCACTTTTTCCGTTTCAATCTCCCACATGGCATTTCCGAAAAAAAAAAAATAAAATCAGAGCGAAAGTCTATTTCCTGCTCTCAATTGGACCAATCCTGAGCCAGAGTAGATGGGTTGGGGTGTTTAATTTAATTCTTACCCCGCGTATTTAAAAATTGTATTTTACAATTTAACCACATGATCTATCTCTCAAATATGGCATGATTACTTCCGTCTCTATTAAACAGACTGGCGAACACATCTGTGATCTCATCCCTCAATGATTGCCTTGCTCATAATGTCTCCTCAGACATGTTTATTTTTCCACCACCACGGGGAGACTGCGAAGAACACGCATCCAGTGAAAGGTAACAAATGCAACTCCGCCTAGGCCGGTCCCAAGCCCGGCTGAAAAAGGAGGAGGGCGGCCTGCATGGAGGCCGTAAGGAGGCAGCCCCTCCACCATGCAAAGGCACAACAGGCCAATCACCAGTTTGCTTTAAATAATGATTACGCGAACTACAAGAGAGAAAACCGGACTGATTCTAAAGGCTGGACTAGAGACACTACTCATTCCAGAGACAGATCTTCTCCTTAACTCTTTCAGTCCCAAGCAAAAAAAGTGGGTTTGGCCCAAGGAAAAATGGCCACCCCAGTGCGTTTTTATTGTTGTTGTTTGGAAATAATTTTTTTAAATGTTGATATGCATAAATAACCAAAAGTCCAAAATGGATGGCTATACTTTAAGAAAATAGCATTTTTGAGTTGTCAAAATTAGAAAACAGCCCTAGAAAGGATCAAGAGATATGAAAGCCAGTATACTGTTGATTGGGCCAAATGGGTCTAGAAGGAAGTACAGCATAGTGGCTGTTGGGACTTGAAGAGTTAAACTATTCACTCGTGAAATCTATTCTCACACCTTTATTTCTCACGTACTTATCACCATCCACCCTACTCAGGCGGGACCATAAATATCTTCAAACCTATCTAAATTTACGACAGATACTATGGCGCTCCCTCTTCCAAAACTCTACACCTCACGGTAGAAGAGAAGCGACTGTGGCCGGGGGAGTGGAAGGGAACGGCACCAAATCAAGTTAGATGTGACCGGGCTTGGTCACGGTGACAAATCAAGTCTAGTGTGACAGGGTGAGAATGGGGTGGAATCTTTTATCAATGTTCATCTGTTGTTTTACTGGCGACTGCCAGAGATGGTGATTACAGAATAGGAACATAACCCAGGTGATTCTTTTGGAGACTCGTAACTGTGTTTATGTTTTAGGCTGCATGATCGTCGAAAATATGGTAATATTCTTTTCTCTATTACCTGATGTAAACAAACGACACTTCCTACTGACGTTCAGGAAATAAGTTCAAGCTGGATTAAATATGAATGAACACCTTTATTAAGTGTCTGTAACCTCTGACAACTTCATAATAGTTCATAAATACATGTGCTTCTGTGGTATACAAACCAGTCACCCCAAGAAATAACACACAGCCATCGAACTTACAAGATGGTCCAAACCCCAAAATCACTGCCTCGCTCGTCTCGTGCCTAAAACCAACTCAATTAACCCCCTTCTCTCAAACCATCACTTCCGTCCTAGCTACTGAGCAATTCTACCCCAAGTTCGATGACGTCATTCCTGAACACTTTAATTAAATCACTCATAGGATTTGTGACTAGTGTTATTACACTAACTAGACACGCTCAAATACTTAGTGTTTAATCTTGCTAAGTATTCTTACCCTAACTATAATTAAGTGGCAGCACTTTAGTGTTAATCCGACGTAACAGTCCGTACTGTCACATACGCCCGGGGCCACTAAAGTGTATCCCGTAGGAGACACTTTATTCCCTAGAAAAAAATTTACTAACTCTAAAACAAAATTATTGGGATTCATGTATCCCACCATAAATCATGTCAGAAGGACTACAATAAACAATAGATGGGAATAATGGATGAAATAACACCATTAACAGTTCACACAAAAAAAATCGATCATGAAGGGGTAGGGACTGATGGACATAACATAAACGAGGGACAGATGGAAAAAAAATGGAAGTTATGGTAGCTACTTCTTCTTCTTCTTGCGATCGCATCTTTGATGATTACACCGTCAGACGAGTTCTCATGATGAATTCGACTGTTGTCTGAAGTTCCTCTTTAACTCCATGTTATGCCCTGTCCTGAGTCGAAAAATAGTTATCTGTCCCTGCCGGTCGAGAGTGTGATAGTCGTCTTTGGGTTGGTTCTGTTCTCTTCTGATAGTCTGGATAGCTCTCTTTTTCTCAAAGTATGTGACTTCATTATCTTCTTGTTCACATTCTCCTCCCTTTTTTGCAAGTTTATCTGCCTTTTCATTTCCGGGTACACCACAATGAGATGGTACCCACTGAAGTATGGTTCTCTTTTTGGCAGCTACCTTGTTTAGTTCATTTCTCAGATGCGGGAGTTTACCACCCTTGAGAGCTTGCAGGACAGACAGTGCATCTGTGAGGATGACTACCTGGTGGCAGTCAGAGTTGGTGTTATAAATCATATTTGCAGCTTGCTCTAGAGCTTGAACCTCAGCTGTATAGTTGGAACAGAATTTACCAGTGGGAATGTGCCTAGTCTCATAGTGGTTGTCAGGATATGAGATAAAGATACCGGCACCTCCATTCCTAACAGCATTAGTTGCTGATCCATCTGTATAGGCATGTATCCATGATTGATCGGGATAGCTTTCTTGGATCATACTCAATGTAGCAGTTCGTTTTTGCAGATCATTATACTCACATCCACTTTGTGAGACCACTGACTGATGTATTAATTTGGAGGGCACTGCTGGCCTGCTCCCATGGTACAGGGTATAGGGTGGGCTTCAGTGGTGTTGTCTTCATGGATAGGTCTTCTTGATGCTGTCTTATAAGTCTTTTCCCCCGATGCACAAAGCTGCTACGCTTTAGACGTCCCAATGCCAGATCATCTAGTCTTGCCTTCATTGGGTGCATTGGCATACTGTTGTACTTTTCCATCTGGATCATGGTTTTTGTGTCTCTTCTATGGGACAATGTCTGTAATCCAGCAACCTTCTGCATCTCTGTTATTGGTGTAGTTTTCATGGCTCCTGTAATGAGCCTGAGAGCTTGATTTTGCACCTTGTCCAAAGACTGCAGATGTGAGTTAGCAGCTGATGACCATGCTGCTGAGCTAAACTCTAAGTGTGGTCTTATTACTCCATTATAAATCTTCTTTAGATTTCGTTCATTTGCTCCCCAGTTGGTACCTGCTAATTTTCTGAGTATGCCTAGTCGTCTTCGGGCCTTTCCTTCTGCGTTTTCAATATGCTTATTCCATGTAAGCCTTTGGTCAAATGTCACCCCAAGATAGGTGGGGTAGCTTTCTTCCTTGATCACGGTTGTCCCTAGGTGTATGTTAGCTGATTTGTCCTTGGGGGCGAGGGAGAACAGTGTTGTGTAGGTTTTGTCTGTGTGCATTGTGATAAGCCCTTTCTCTGCTCATGACACTCGCGTGGCTGCTGCCCGCTGGCTTCGATAATTTGGTGTGGTGACCTTTTTATCAGCGCACCAGAGTACTAGGTCATCTGCATATAAGGCAGCTTTAACTCCTGCAGGGAGATCTTTCACCAGGTCATTGATGTAAACAGGGAAGAGTGTTGGGGAAATTACTCCTCCTTGAGGTACCCCCTGATGGAGCAACACTTTTCTGCTCTGCAGACCGTTTCAAGAGTGACTCTAGTTTCTCCTGTTATGCAAGTATGACTGGATCCATTTCATCATGTTGCCTTGGATTCCACTTCTCCTAAGTTTTGCAATGAGGCCATCTTTCCACACCTTGTCAAAGGCCTGCTTGAAGTCGACCCAGATCGTTAGGACCTTTTTCTTCTCCTGGAAGGCATCTTCTATTGCTTGAGACAAGTAAGTAACTTGGTCTCTTCTATACTGTAGCATTCTCTAAATCCAGCTTGTTCCGGCACCAGGATCTGCTCAGACTCTAAATACCATTTCAATCTGTGGTTGACTATTCGCTCCATAGTCTTCCCAACACAGCTTGTGAGACTGATTGGCCGGTAACTTGCAGCCTCGGTCTTACATTTCCCTTTCTTTAGTATGGGTATTGTGATGGCTTCTCTCCATACTTGGGGTACCGTTCCTTTCAACCAGCTGTGGTTGAATATCTCAAGCAGTTTTGTCTTTGCTGCTGAGCTCAGATTTACTAGCATTTCGTTGCTGATTTTGTCTGGGCCGGGTGACTTTTGAAACTTAAGCTTGGAAATAGCCTTCTGTAGTTCTCCTAGTGTGATGGGTTCCCTCATTGGGGCAGGAGTATCTGTCTGTCCCATGGTTGCCAGTATTTCTTTTCTTATCTCTCTCTGATGATCTATGTTAATGGGTAAGTTGCTTTCTGAACTGTATCTTCTAGCAAACAAGTCTGCAGCTTGTTTTCCTCTGAAAAGTTTGCCACCTTCATCCAATGTGATAGTCTGCCTAGGTGAGGAACGCTCTTCATTTAGAGACTTGACTAATCTCCAAAGTTTCCTGCCGTCTTTCTCAAGGTTCAGCGATGCCGTTTTAGTTCTCCAGCTTTTCCGTTTTTCTTCTAGCTTTGTTCTCTGAAACTCTGCTACAGCCTTTTTCCATTTGTTGTGAGTTTCAAGTGAAGGCTGAGACTCTGCGTCCTTTCTAGCCTTGTCCATAGCTTCCTGACGTTCTTGGAGTGTGCTGGACCAGTATGGTATGTAGTTACGCCGGCATCCTTTGGGAATGGTTTCTTTTGCAGCTTGTAGTATGCATCTGTTGAAGTCTTTTACCACTTCATTAATGTCTCTGTTCTGTACCTTGAGGGTAAGACAGCAGCGTGTTCACCTGATGCCTGAATAAACCCCAGTTGGCTTTTTTTGTAGTTCCATCTTGTAATGGCTGGGCCTGTACTGAGAGTTTGCACTCTGGACAGTAAGAAAGATTGGGCGATGGTCGCTTCCCCCTAGTTGGTCTCCTACTTCTCTACTAATAGATCCAGCTATATCTGGTGTGGAGAAGGCAAGATCTGGTGTTGAAGTTGTGTGCCATCCTCTGGAGTAGAAGGTAGGAGTATCTGTGGCATTATTGACTAGGATTAGGGAGTGATCATCTTGCCAAGTTTCAACCTCTTCACCTCTGTGATCCAGATGGTTATAGCCCCAGCTCTGGGAGTGGCTATTAAAGTCTCCAACTGCTATAAAGTTGGTGGCTGGTACCTGTATAGAGCTGAGACTCAGGGGTTTGTTGTTCGGACAGTAATAGTTCAGGAGTTCTATTTCCATCTTGTCTACCTTTATCTGCAACATGGTAGCTACAAATAGTACTAATAAGTGGCCCCAAAAAATATATGGGCAAAATAGAACAGTAACAAACAATCATTAACGAACTAACAAAAAAATGGTTTCGTCAACTAGCAGTAGTAAATCAAGAAGACTGTTAAGCAGGAGATCTATTCGTCGCAAGTATGATCGGTGGATCTCACATGAATGGTTAGCAGTCAGTGGGTTCGCGGGTTAAAAGGATTGTGTCGATTGAGTAGGGAAAATGGTCGAATTGGTACTGAAATTGATTTCTAGAAAAAGAGGTGCGGCGATTTAACCTATATTATTTGTCTCTTGGAATCGATTAGCTGTGAGCTTGACTTAAAATTTCTTTTTTCCTTAAAACTGAATACATGTAGATAGGTGCGTATACTACTATGATACGGAAGTTGTATATAATTGAAATCTTCCACCTATGATGTTTACAAGTATTGGAAGTGCGTACCGATTGTGACTATCAATGGTTATGATATGTTTTCATACTTAGGGAAGTCATAGACAATTTCAAATGCTAAGATAAATATATGTATTATATTGTAGGTAGACTCCTGTGTCAAATACTGGAGAAGGTAATTCATATTGACAGAAGCAAGCGGTCGACTTATGCTATCAAATAAATTAGGCTAGATGATGCGCAAGGCTAAAAGTCAACCTGACCGTGAGGAGGCAGGTTCGTGGATGTTTAAGTTGCAGTTTCAATATTGTAAACTTTATCTTTTATATGCAACCAGAAATTGGGTTTGTGCTCAATATGATTATAGGTTTTGATGCCAATCTTTATCAAAATATGGCTTTAAAACAACTAACGAGGATCATAAGTAATGCCCTCAGGCAAGCCATAATTACAACTCTGTGATGCTTGACTTAACTCTCGACATATAATGGAGGAATTACGAACAATGGTGTGGGTTGGCGTTGTTTAGAACCCCTGGGAGAGAAGGTGAGCAAAAAGCTTCCTTTGGAGCTCCGACCACCGCTAGCTATATGAGACGAAACCGCACGCGCTGAAAACTGCTTTCCCGCTGCGTCCAGAATGTGGCTTCCGGTTCACCGCTACCTTAACCAACACTCGCCTTCTTCCTCCTCACCAACCTGGGAAGAAGAGACAGAGCACTTGTATGGGAGTGGGTGATGAACGCACTCAAAGGTAGAAGATGGAGGATTCAACAAGGATCCAAAAGTCTGGACTGTTTCATAGGGCTGTGTATCCAACAAGAGTTCCGGGATGTTGAGATTGGTGGAGGAAATATTAAAACCAGAGTGCTGTGCAAAGCGGTTTGGGACCGTCCTCTCTAATCTCTACCCATGTTAATCAGTCTTCTCTGGTATTACTGACAATCCCTTTTTCTAAAGCGGCAGATGAAAAGGATGATACCACTCCTTCACGAATGTCAGAGCTTTTCGTAAGCATGTTCTATAGGGTTGCTCCAGTAGGAAGGCCGGAGTAGTGTAAACTCAGTAAAGGGTGTGCTTGAGCAACACAACTTTTAGTAGATACTTGTGAGACATTCATCTAAGAGCAAGCTATGTGGAAAGGAATCTCCACGTCGTGCGATGTGAACGCAGTTTTACCATCAATTTCCTACCATGAAATCGCACCAATACACAAATACAGCTAACTACAATTGTCCTTCCTTCTCTATACCTCTCCCCGCTAGATTCCTTTGCAAAATCTATACTCTTTACAGCCCTACCGCAGTTCCGACGTTGACTACTCACTATAGAGCCGTAGTGTCTTAGTAAAACCAGTTCATCTAACTGTAAGTTTAATACAGACGTGATTTCTGATGAGGAATGCACCGTAAGCTAATTAATAAGGAGGGCTGTAGGAACATTATGTAAAGTGTAAACCTTCTCCTATGGCTTAGTCCTCCCAACCGATGTATGACATCATTGCGGTCCCAGAACCACAGTACATGAGTATACCGAGAAGTTTGTATGGCTACATCCGCCCTCCCTTCCCTTTAACAGATTCCATTCTTTTACCACCAGACGATCGTCCATTATTCTTGCCTTTAGCACTGGTCAACGAAGCAATGATGAATGCGTACAAGAATATACTGGGACTGAAAATGCACTATATATCAATGATTTAAATCGCAACTGTGGTGTCACCCTCCAGTCTAGTCAAACGAACGAAGAGACTGTCATGCGTACATATTACATTAATTGCTGAAATTTCCCAATAACCACGAAAGGAAAACGCTCGGTTCAGTATTTTCTGATTTATCAACATATTGCATGGTCGTGATTATAGATATACACTGCTTAAACCATCTCTGAAAGCCCAGCTGATGATTGCGCAAAATAGGTATTATAATTACTAAATACAGCATGGGAACGTGTTTGGCATTTTCATAAAAAGACCATACATAATTATTACACCATAACGAGATTGACCCAGTCCATTCTACCGTTATCGCATCTTGGCCAAATGATCCTAAACATATTCATCATTCGCAAAGCTCTCAAAACGCTATTAGTTCGGTTTTACTTTACCATTATAAATACTTTCCGTTGTCAGTGAACGATAAAAGTGAAGATAGACTAGTAATCATGCTTTAAAAGTTGTAGGTCTGGAAAAAACTTTAGCAAATAAGAATTTTAAAGACTTCTGCCAGTATAAGTGATTCACCATTAAGTAGGATCTTATCAGTGCTACTCAATTAATACTCTATGACTCTTACAATAAGTAGACATGTTGCGACGGCCTATTTAAAACCAATCAACGGTTAAATTATCCACACACCCCCGAACTTAACTATCACATTCTAAGCTCCATCTCTAGACAAGTCCACTACGTGGCGGTGTGTACTACACAACCCCCTGATTCCAATGCCAAAAAGACTAGCGGAAAAACACAGTATACAATATCAGGGGTGAGTATAATTCAAGAAGATAGCATCCTTATGCATTCGATTCATTGCGGAGAACCGTCATTTGACTTGAGTGCTTATTGATTATTAGCTTGTCATTAAGATGACCAGCTTCTATAGTGGCCTCAGTCCAAATTGTCGCAAATTTGAGATATAAAGCAGATCAGACAGATCTTACATGACATTCTCTCGCGAAATTTCACAGCAGAGAATAATCCGCCAGGTAATTTGGGATTGTTTATATACCCACCACCAGACACTTGTAATATTTGAGCTCTCTGCGTGTTCACAATAGGTGAATGAGAAAGTAACGGGGGGGGGGGGTGGGGGCTTCTCTCGCACATTCTACCTCTTGTATCGGCAGCGGAACCAAACGTCTACCTTTGGGTGAATCTCCTTACTCCCTCAAAGGTAAAATATATAGCTGGCGATAATCCCAATTAGAGACACATTATCACATGCGACTACAAAAACTACGTGAGACCGCCGCCCACCAGCAAGCAGTTTTCACCATAACGCTCGGTTCAAGGCGTCATTAGATAAACGAACGACAGCGTTTTTTTTGCTTGGTACAGACCGGTTGCACTCGCTAGCCATCATTCCATGTTGGTGACTTAGTCTGGTATTTAAAAAGAATGCCCGTAAAGCGATAAATAAAATTTGATCATCCGCTGGCTTTCAGGGTACAAGATAGTGAAAACAGACAAACACCGGTTTACCTTCGTGATACAGGCTACCCTCCAGCATAACCCTTCCTTCTCTTCCTCTCCCTCCATGTCTGAACTTGCATCTTGTCCTCCTTCAGACCACATTAGTTCTGCCCCTGTCTCCTTTATCCCTCCTCCTGCTCCACTTACATCTGTTCAGCCCTATGCTTACGATGCTTCCTCATCAGAATCTGATAGTCCTCCCAGTGATGATGTTTTACACAGACTCCGGTCTAGAGTAGTCCGTCGAGCTGCTGTTCCTTCCGCCTCCTCGGTGCCCTCTCCTTCTTCCCCCTTCCATATGGTTGATCGTACCAGACGTTATCGTTCCTGTTCCACCTCCGAGGGTCCTATCCCTCTTCCTGAGCTGTACTCACGTATCCACTCCCGTGATGCTCGCTTTACTGAGTTACCCTCCGTTACTCCAGGCCCCTCTCATGCTTCGCCTCAGCATGATATTATTGTACCTCCTATTACTGCCGCAACTCCTGTCCATACCTCCCTTCCTCCATCTGTTCAACTCTCTTCTGACCCCGCTTTTCCTCCCTCTGGTTATTTTCCTCCACTTCCCTCCGACCTTGATACAGCCCCTGAGTCCGACTCTTTGGATGTTGAACCTCCTCTTCCTACCTCTGATTGCTTTCCTCCCCCTCCCTCCGATCTTGACTCTTCACCCGATTCTGCTTCTTCTGATATTGAACCTGATGTTCTTCCTCCCCCAGCTCGTTTTCCCTCTAAACGTCGTCATTCGACCTCATCTAGCGATTCTGCTCCCCTTCCTAAGCACCTTCACCAGCGGGCCGCCCATGTACGAACCCGTTTTCGTCCTCTCCCGTAGTCCATGCCATTGTTCCTACATCCCAACCTACACAGTACGATCCTCGCCTGTTATTGTAAGCCATTGAAAGATTGGAAACAATGAACATTTTTGCAAAGATGTTTACAAATTGAACTGCACTTACCTCCAGATGCCGTCTCCGGTCAGGTTGACATTTCCTGCCCTGCTATTATTTTTAGCATGAAGTCGACCCTGCTTCTCGTGTCTTCCGATGCAGGTCTCCTACAAATACCCTTCCTGCTGAATTGCTTGATCCTGATGCTACCTTGAAGTCCAATCGTTACGCATCCTTGAACATCTGGGTTACACACTTTACGCACATTTCCAGTTCAGATAGGAAAGTCCAACAGCCGTTATTTATGGACAGCTGTTACATTTTCGTCCGCAAGAAAGACATTGCCGAATCTACCAGTACATGAACATTTCCCTCACGACATCCTTTCGACCACTGCTGATGGAGATCCACCAACTCAGAAGATCTCTGCAGTCCTGATATATTGTAGTTGATGTAGTTCCCTTTTACTCGCGTTAGCGTCATTATGTCACATTATTTTTGTCTGATCTCATTTTTTTAACCATCTTGTGTACCCCTATGATTTTTTTTTTGGTTTTTTGTTTGTTTTTCTTTTTGCCATGTTTCTGACGTAAGATTTTGCCCAGATTTTTTTTGGTGTTTACATTGTGCTGTTGTACCAAATAAAAGTGATTAACTAATGTACATCTTCATCCGCCACTAATGTTGGCATCATTCACGATTCATTATGATGATGACACCATATTTTATGTGCAACCGCTGTATTTTTTTTTTGCCAGTTTTTTTTTCCTTGCGACGTTAACTCGCTTGTCATGTTATTTTATGTTTTATGATTCGCACAAGTGTGAGAGATATTGATGACTATCAACCCATAAAGCGTTTTGTTAGTTCGTTAATGATTGTTTGTTACTGTTCTATTTTGCCCATATATTTTTTGGGGCCACTTATTAGTACTATTTGTAGCTACCATGTTGCAGATAAAGGTATAGCAGTTGGAGACTTTAATAGCCACTCCCAGAGCTGGGGCTATAACCATCTGGATCACAGAGGTGAAGAGGTTGAAACTCGGCAAGATGATCACTCCCTAATCCTAGTCAATAATGCCACAGATACTCCTACCTTCTACTCCAGAGGATGGCACACAACTTCAACACCAGATCTTGCCTTCTCCACACCAGATATAGCTGGATCTATTAGTAGAGAAGTAGGAGACCAACTAGGGGGAAGCGACCATCGCCCAATCTTTCTTACTGTCCAGAGTGCAACTCTCAGTACAGGCCCAGCCATTACAAGATGGAACTACAAAAAAGCCAACTGGGGTTTATTCAGGCATCAGGTGAACACGCTGCTGTCTACCCTCAAGGTACAGAACAGAGACATTAATGAAGTGGTAAAAGACTTCAACAGATGCATACTACAAGCTGCAAAAGAAACCATTCCCAAAGGATGCCGGCGTAACTACATACCATACTGGTCCAGCACACTCCAAGAACGTCAGGAAGCTATGGACAAGGCTAGAAAGGACGCAGAGTCTCAGCCTTCACTTGAAACTCACAACAAATGGAAAAAGGCTGTAGCAGAGTTTTTTCAGAGAACAAAGCTAGAAGAAAAACGGAAAAGCTGGGAGAACTAAAACGGCATCGCTGAAACCTTGAGAAAGACGGCAGGAAACTTTGGAGATTAGTCAAGTCTCTAAATGAAGAGCGTTCCTCACCTAGGCAGACTATCACATTGGATGAAGGTGGCAAACTTTTCAGAGGAAAACAAGCTGCAGACTTGTTTGCTAGAAGATACAGTTTCAGAAAGCAACTTACCCATTAACATAGAATCATCAGAGAGAGATAAGAAAAGAAATACTGGCAAACCATGGGACAGACAGATACTCCTGCCCAATGAGGGAACCCATCACACTAGGAGAACTACAGAAGGCTATTTCCAAGCTTAAGTTTCAAAAGTCACCCGGCCCAGACAAAATCAGCAATGAAATGCTAGTAAATCTGAGCTCAGCAGCAAAGACAAAACTGCTTGAGATATTCAACCACAGCTGGTTGAAAGGAACGGTACCCCAAGTATGGAGAGAAGCCATCACAATTACCCATACTAAAGAAAGGGAAATGTAAGACCGAGGCTGCAAGTTACCGGCCAATCAGTCTCACAAGCTGTGTTGGGAAGACTATGGAGCGAATAGTCAACCACAGATTGAAATGGTATTTAGAGTCTGGCAGATCCTGGTGCCGGAACAAGCTGGATTTAGAGAATGCTACAGTATAGAAGACCAAGTTACTTACTTGTCTCAAGCAATAGAAGATGCCTTCCAGGAGAAGAAAAAGGTCCTAACGATCTGGGTCGACTTCAAGCAGGCCTTTGACAAGGTGTGGAGATGGCCTCATTGCAAAACTTAGGAGAAGTGGAATCCAAGGCAACATGATGAAATGGATCCAGTCATACTTGCATAACAGGAGAACTAGAGTCACTCTTGACGGTCTGCAGAGCAGAAAAGTGTTGCTCCATCAGGGGGTACCTCAAGGAGGAGTAATTTCCCCAACACTCTTCCTTGTTTACATCAATGACCTGGTGAAAGATCTCCCTGCAGGAGTTAAAGCTGCCTTATATGCAGATGACCTAGTACTCTGGTGCGCTGATGAAAATGTCACCACAGCAAATTATAGAATGCAGCGGGCAGCAGACATGCTAGTGTCATGGGCAGAGAAATGGCTTATCACAATAAACACAGACAAAAACCTACACAACACTGTTCTCCCCTCGCCCCCAAGGACAAATCAGCTAACATACACCTAGGGACAACCGTGATCAAGGAAGAAAGCTACCCCACCTATCTTGGGGTGACATTTGACCAAAGGCTTACATGGAATAAGCATATTGAAAACGCAGAAGGAAAGGCCCGAAGACGACTAGGCATACTCAGAAAATTAGCAGGTACCAACTGGGGAGCAAATGAACGAAATCTAAAGAAGATTTATAATGGAGTAATAAGACCACACTTAGAGTTTAGCTCAGCAGCATGGTCATCAGCTGCTAACTCACATCTGCAGTCTTTGGACAAGGTGCAAAATCAAGCTCTCAGGCTCATTACAGGAGCCATGAAAACTACACCAATAACAGAGATGCAGAAGGTTGCTGGATTACAGACATTGTCCCATAGAAGAGACACAAAAAACCATGATCCAGATGGAAAAGTACAACAGTATGCCAATGCACCCAATGAAGGCAAGACTAGATGATCTGGCATTGGGACGTCTAAAGCGTAGCAGCTTTGTGCATCGGGGGAAAAGACTTATAAGACAGCATCAAGAAGACCTATCCATGAAGACAACACCACTGAAGCCCACCCTATACCCTGTACCATGGGAGCAGGCCAGCAGTGCCCTCCAAATTAATACATCAGTCAGTGGTCTCACAAGTGGATGTGAGTATAATGATCTGCAAAAACGAACTGCTACATTGAGTATGATCCAAGAAAGCTATCCCGATCAATCATGGATACATGCCTATACAGATGGATCAGCAACTAATGCTGTTAGGAATGGAGGTGCCGGTATCTTTATCTCATATCCTGACAACCACTATGAGAGACTAGGCACATTCCCACTGGTAAATTCTGTTCCAACTATACAGCTGAGGTTCAAGCTCTAGAGCAAGCTGCAAATATGATTTATAACACCAACTCTGACTGCCACCAGGTAGTCATCCTCACAGATGCACTGTCTGTCCTGCAAGCTCTCAAGGGTGGTAAACTCCCGCATCTGAGAAATGAACTAAACAAGGTAGCTGCCAAAAAAGAGAACCATACTTCAGTGGGTACCATCTCATTGTGGTGTACCCGGAAATGAAAAAGCAGATAAACTTGCAAAAAAGGGAGGAGAATGTGAACAAGAAGATAATGAAGTCACATACTTTGAGAAAAAGAGAGCTATCCAGACTATCAGAAGAGAACAGAACCAACCCAAAGACGACTATCACACTCTCGACCGGCAGGGACAGATAACTATTTTTCGACTCAGGACAGGGCATAACAAACTGAATAAACACATGCACAAGCTACGATTGTCTGCTTCACCACTGTGCACATGTGGATTAAACGAACAAACTGCTGAGCATGTTCTACAGGACTGTCCTCTGTATGACCAGTTAAGAAAGATATACTGGCCCAATGACTCAACACTAAACTCAAAGCTATATGGAGTTAAAGAGGAACTTCAGACAACAGTCGAATTCATCATGAGAACTCGTCTGACGGTGTAATCATCAAAGATGCGATCGCAAGAAGAAGAAGAAGTAGCTACCATAACTTCCATTTTTTTTCCATCTGTCCCTCGTTTATGTTATGTCCATCAGTCCCTACCCCTTCATGATCGATTTTTTTTTGTGTGAACTGTTAATGGTGTTATTTCATCCATTATTCCCATCTATTGTTTATTGTAGTCCTTCTGACATGATTTATGGTGGGATACATGAATCCCAATAATTTTGTTTTAGAGTTAGTAAATTTTTTTCTAGGGAATAAAGTGTCTCCTACGGGATACACTTTAGTGGCCCCGGGCGTATGTGACAGTACGGACTGTTACGTCGGATTAACACTAAAGTGCTGCCACTTAATTATAGTTAGGGTAAGAATACTTAGCAAGATTAAACACTAAGTATTTGAGCGTGTCTAGTTAGTGTAATAACACTAGTCACAAATCCTATGAGTGATTTAATTAAAGTGTTCAGGAATGACGTCATCGAACTTGGGGTAGAATTGCTCAGTAGCTAGGACGGAAGTGATGGTTTGAGAGAAGGGGGTTAATTGAGTTGGTTTTAGGCACGAGACGAGCGAGGCAGTGATTTTGGGGTTTGGACCATCTTGTAAGTTCGATGGCTGTGTGTTATTTCTTGGGGTGACTGGTTTGTATACCACAGAAGCACATGTATTTATGAACTATTATGAAGTTGTCAGAGGTTACAGACACTTAATAAAGGTGTTCATTCATATTTAATCCAGCTTGAACTTATTTCCTGAACGTCAGTAGGAAGTGTCGTTTGTTTACATCAGGTAATAGAGAAAAGAATATTACCATATTTTCGACGATCATGCAGCCTAAAACATAAACACAGTTACGAGTCTCCAAAAGAATCACCTGGGTTATGTTCCTATTCTGTAATCACCATCTCTGGCAGTCGCCAGTAAAAACAACAGATGAACATTGATAAAAGATTCCACCCCATTCTCACCCTGTCACACTAGACTTGATTTGTCACCGTGACCAAGCCCGGTCACATCTAACTTGATTTGGTGCCGTTCCCTTCCACTCCCCCGGCCACAGTCGCTTCTCTTCTACCGTGAGGTGTAGAGTTTTGGAAGAGGGAGCGCCATAGTATCTGTCGTAAATTTAGATAGGTTTGAAGATATTTATGGTCCCGCCTGAGTAGGGTGGATGGTGATAAGTACGTGAGAAATAAAGGTGTGAGAATAGATTTCACGAGTGAATAGTTTAACTCTTCAAGTCCCAACAGCCACTATGCTGTACTTCCTTCTAGACCCATTTGGCCCAATCAACAGTATACTGGCTTTCATATCTCTTGATCCTTTCTAGGGCTGTTTTCTAATTTTGACAACTCAAAAATGCTATTTTCTTAAAGTATAGCCATCCATTTTGGACTTTTGGTTATTTATGCATATCAACATTTAAAAAAATTATTTCCAAACAACAACAATAAAAACGCACTGGGGTGGCCATTTTTCCTTGGGCCAAACCCACTTTTTTTGCTTGGGACTGAAAGAGTTAAGGAGAAGATCTGTCTCTGGAATGAGTAGTGTCTCTAGTCCAGCCTTTAGAATCAGTCCGGTTTTCTCTCTTGTAGTTCGCGTAATCATTATTTAAAGCAAACTGGTGATTGGCCTGTTGTGCCTTTGCATGGTGGAGGGGCTGCCTCCTTACGGCCTCCATGCAGGCCGCCCTCCTCCTTTTTCAGCCGGGCTTGGGACCGGCCTAGGCGGAGTTGCATTTGTTACCTTTCCACGTAATTTTTGTCAACCAGACAAGAATATCCATCTGGATGCGTGTTCTTCGCAAACACGTCCCGACACGGTGGTGGAAAATACTATAGAAGCCAAGTTGAGTGTGTCTGCTTCCGCGGCAAGTTTTAAGTTTACCCCATTTTTAAACAGGGGAGAGGCGCTGCATACTCACTTCGACCAGAGATTGTCTGTGATAAAATCACAGATAAACATGTCTGAGGAGACATTATGAGCAAGGCAATCATTGAGGGATGAGATCACAGATGTGTTCGCCAGTCTGTTTAATAGAGACGGAAGTAATCATGCCATAGTTGAAAGATAGGTCATGTGGTTAAATTGTAAAATACAATTTTTAAATACGCGGGGTAAGAATTAAATTAAACACCCCAACCCATCTACTCTGGCTCAGGATTGGTCCAATTGAGAGCAGGAAATAGACTTTCGCTCTGATTTTATTTTTTTTTTTTCGGAAATGCCATGTGGGAGATTGAAACGGAAAAAGTGGAATATAACGTAACATAATTTGAAGCTAAATCACACTGCATTGCCATAAGTCAACGTAGCAATTTCAGGAGCCAGAGAAGAATAAGAAAAATTTCCAAATTAAAAGGGAGACATGAACCAAGTATTTTGGCAACGTCTTTTTGAAACTTAAAAGAAACCCCGCATTTTAAAATACAAAGACCGGTGAACCTAGGAATCAAAGCACCGCTCGTCATAAGAGGAATTCTAAAATTACTCCCAGACCAAGTATTCGAAGCTTCTAAACTTAGTTGCTGTGTCCATTCATCTGTGCCAAGAGATTGTAGATCCCAAAATTGTGGGGTACGTTGTACCAATATTCTGCAATGTGAATTTAACATTTTTGTACTCGCTAGTGGTTATACAGGTCATACGAGACTGCGCCCTCATCAAATGAAAATAGTATATTCATAAACCACTACAGCATGCTCTGATTGATTGCTTCATGCTAGTGTTCGTACAGTGAACCAAAATCAGAGATAACCACCAGACTCCGAATGGAGCAGTTAAGAAGAGTGATGATTAAAGCACATGTGTATAGTGTTGAATAGTATCATTTTGTGAGATATATGTAACTTCATAAAGTTTTGCCAGGCACAAGCCATCGGCATTCGCGCTGTCCAGATACATTTTTCCGCCCAGTAAATTAACCAAAAGAATAATGGTTGATTTCTTAGACATTATGCCCTGAGTTAATGATGTATATACTCACAGTTGAGTATAAACTTTCTGAGAGAGAGAAAAAAAACGGGTGGACGGCCAGAGGGAAAAGGCGCCTGTTTAATCTTCTGACCACAATATACTATAGCAGAGGATATTTTGTTCTCTTTTATTTTTCTATAAAGTTCGTGGTATGAGACCAGTTGAGTGAAACGAGTTTACGCTACCAGTTTGTGATGATTCAAGAGCTGGGGTTCGGCACTAACCACCTACATTGGACGAGTTTGTGAAGATACATACCTTGACCTTCGGAGTGGCTATTCTTCGAAGTTTACTAGAGAAGTGTCCCTCATCACAAAAAAATACTTGACGAAAACAACAGCAGCAGTAGTTTATCAGATAAGTGCTATACAAAAAAAGGCAACTGCAAAGAACATTTAACATTCTCCTATCTAATTCTCATTGGGGAAGACAAACTTTTGTAACAAAATATTCACACCCAGTCAATCATATATTTATTTTTATGCCTATGTTCCAGGCTTTTATTGAGCCAAATATATGCTGGCTTCAACGCACTGATGCTTTATCAAGCTATTTTAAACAAGTGGTCTCGAACTAACGCTCCCAAGTGTGTATATCAGCGAGACTGGCCAATGAGCCACGTTTCGACAAGTGTTTGAAAAAATGTTATCTTTTCCCGTCTCCCCCAACAACCAAGATAGTATTTATAGCCCGACCAATCGTGGTTAGGCTTTCATTTGTTGCGCTCCAATCAATTTGGAGTTTACATGGTAGGCTATTTATGTAACGTAAGGTTTTTTTCAAACACGTTATAAAAAAATTTTATGAGCAGAAATGATTTCATGCTGTCAGGCAGCCTCACTATTTTATTTTGGGTATAATTTATTAATTCCTGGACTATTGGCGTAACGTTTTACATATTATTTGTCAGCAAGCCCTAAGGAACCCAATTTTCCCACTTTAAAAGAGCTACGTGGCTGCGTTCAAAATATGTATTTTCTACTACCTCCTGTTTGGAAGATGTGCTGTCTGGGTACTGTTATGTTTTCAACCGTAAACCCATCTAATGTTATCTTTTCTAATAAGAGTCTGTTATGATTTATAAACCTAACTCTGGGAAAGGGTAGTGTATTTTATCACTGTCCGTCTGAAAAAGTTAGTGCTTGTAGACTTACACGCGTGATGCCAGCATTTGTATATCGCGCGTCGCGTGTTGCATGCGTTCCTGATTTTCAGCCCTCCCCTCTCGCTATCCTTTTATCCATCTGTTCGTTCGTTTTGGTAACGTAATATAATTAATGTTAGGATTAATTTAGGTCATTACGCAGTCTCTCAATGTTTTTTCCAAGAAATACAGCACACGTTTCATTGAAGAAAGCGGGTATAATACAGTAAGCTTTTACTATCAACGTGAAAGCGTTACAATTTGCAGACGAAGCAGAAAACAAGGGGGATTTCGAGTACATTCCTTGTGACAGCAATGTCATTTTACCATTGCTCTTCTCTTTATTAATTTTATTTGTTAGGCTTCATATTTACCTAATAATTTATATATGTGGATTAGAATATTTCATGACATACAGACACATCTAGATTACTGCTCTACACTATGGGATTGTTGCCCTGCTTCCACCTCGAAGAGACTGCACTCCCTGCAAAAGAGAGCAGTGCGTCTGATCACCGATAATCGCACGACACCACACACAAGGACAGGAAAAGAACCCAAAATACTGTCGCTAAAAAAAACGTCTTCTCTACAACAAAGCCAAGCTGACTCACACAATTCTATCTAACAATGCCCCGTCGTACCTAAGATCATTGTTTCAAACCAGTAGAAGGGAGGGACAACGATTACATCAGTTACGTCTGCCCAAACCTAGGATCGACCTGTTCAAAAAGAGTCTAGCATACTCTGGTGCCTACTTATGGAACAGCCTTCCACACCACCTAAAAAGCCTACCTACACAATATTCTTTTAACAAAGCACTTTTCAAACACTTCCTCAACACCTGATTATCTACCCCCATAGAAACAGTATTTGCCTGTCAACATCTCATCCATAGGTCAACATTTCTTTTCCTCTTCCGCTCATTTTTGTGTGTGAATAATTTGTTTTATATCCATGTAATATCATTATTATATTCACTTAAAAATATTATTATATAATGTAATGTATGTGTGAATGTACCCACATAATACTGTACTTTAGAAATGTGAGTCGTGAGAATGTACCCGCATACCAAAAATACAGATTAATTGTAGACGGATTGACCGCATGAGTGTGTGTCGGTATACAGAATTTATTTATTTTTATTTATTGTTTTATTTATTTTATTTTATTATTACTTTTTTCCCCCATTTACTAGCTTGTTTGTTTCAAAAAAAAAAAAAAAAACCCTACTCATTTTTTTTATTATGCTTGCATACTGTAAATGAATGCTGTTATGGTAACTTTATAATGTTGCATGCCTTCAAATTAATGCTTAAAGCATCATGTGGGAATGAAAGGATATAGTATGCAAGATTAATGAGAGTGGAAGGGCAGAATGTTAGACGGGCCTGCGCGCCCAATTCTTTACCCTTCGAAAATAAAGTTCGTTCGTTCGTTCGCCGTCTGGTGTTACTATGCATCCTAGGTAATTAAATGTGTCTGTCTGTTCTAACTTCTGGTTCCTTATTGTTATCGGCGCAGTATTGCCCACAGTGAGTGTCATGACCTCTGTCTTCTTCAGATTAATGTTCAGACCAACCTGTTGGCTATACTTATTCAGTCGATCGTTTTTTTTCTTGGATGTGTTTATGTGAATGTGCGAGTAGTGCAATGCCATCTGCATATTCCAGGTCTTCCAGCGTAGAAAACTTTGTCCATCTAATTCCTCTTGGACTGCCCTCTGTTGTCTGACGAATCACCCAATCTATGACTGTCAAAAATAATGTTGTTGATAAGGGGCATCCCTGTCGTACTTCTGTTTTCACTTCGAAAGTTAGATTACTCAATCCAACACTGCATTTAAAGTTAGAATAGAGGCTTTTTATGATGGAAAAAAAAATTGTATAGCTGTCTCTGCCATTCTGAGCATTGCTATATGATGTTCCTAAGGGTGAATATATTGTCGTGGATGGAATTTCAAAAAGGTAATAGATGTTTATAGCCTTGTCTGAGCAGAGGTGATAGTGATGACAATGTGAAAGTAAGGGGTAAGATATAGTTTTTATCACGAGGGTGATCGTGTAAGAGATAGGACCGTCTCTGGATAGAATAATTTATTTAAGCCAGCCTATCTGGACGACGATATTTAAATCAGACGCACTTTCTCTCCTTGTACGAAAATACAAGTTACACTGCACTCACATGCACACAATTCTGTGACAAATACGCACGAACGTGAAAAACAAACTATGGATAACATATAATGGATATGGGTTGACCGACACAATAACTAAAGGTTTAATAAAGTTTATTATAAATAGAAAATCACAACATAAATCATATGCATCAAGAGATCATGGTTTACAGACAAAATGAAAATTAATCAAATAGGTTCTCCCATCTGGTAAAGGAAAAGAAAGGACGATCCCAACCGAGGTTAATTAACCCAAAAGATAAAAGGTTAAGAATAAGTTATGAAATAGTCAGTATGGGAAAAGAATAGGTTCCTAATGTAAACTATCCCGTGACTAATCAGATTATTGAGATTAAAAAAAAAGAGAAAGAAGAAACCATATAGATATATGATGTTAACAAAAGACATAAGTTTCTTTCTCTGTTCATTCAATTCACATACACGCAGTGGCCACTTTCAGATGCACTTACCCCAGTAGTTGTCACAAACATTCCAAGGAAATACACTAATAAGTAATATATATTTTTAGTGTCAAATTTAATTTTGCCAAATCCAGCCCCAGACTCTCCGTAGTTGCTGACTGCAAATTTCACAGCAGTCGCTAGAGTCGGTGTTAAATTTGTCCTGGTTACAATAAGTTATCTATGCCTTTAGTTGGTTGGAGTAAGGTTCATGCGTGGTGATCGCTGATGTAGAATAAATAGAACATATACAGTTCCTAGGTTGTTTAGACCCAGGTGGCGGAAACGCTAGGTTTAAGTTACACAAATGTTGCTGACAATATATTGCGCCACAGCTGGCTGATGAGATTGAGATAAGTAAATCTGGTAATAGTTCTGGTCCAGTTAATATTATAATTTAATGTTTCTATTCTGGTTTCTCTCATGGAAATGAGGAAAATTGGACCGTACAGGTAACAGCAAGAATCTCATCAATATTAAATATTCTTGGATGCTTATAATATTATAAGTTCGTATGATCATAAGTTCGTATGGCCATAAGAAAAGCCGCTAGTACTCAGGTTTGATCAGCCTATATTTTAGGAAAAGAATATATAAACATTTAACCAAATTATCAATATCATATCTAACACGTGTTAA
Source organism: Oreohelix idahoensis (assembly GCA_024509875.1). Taxonomy (NCBI): domain Eukaryota; kingdom Metazoa; phylum Mollusca; class Gastropoda; order Stylommatophora; family Oreohelicidae; genus Oreohelix; species Oreohelix idahoensis. The sequence continues at coordinate 30,620 of JAMPIV010004303.1, forward strand.
AAATAAGACCTCTACACCACTCCGTTATAAATTAGATTTAAAACACACGTGTCTAGCTTATCCTATCATTATTTTAACGCGTGATATGAACACTAGTCATTTAAAAAATTACAAAAAAAATGGATAGAGGTAAATAATATATATACCGTCAGTAGACAGTTATTTAATTTATGTACTAGTCAATTTAAAACATCTCTTACTGAGAAAATAGCGAGTAATTATATTTACTTTACGGCTGGAAAATTTAGCTATAAGTTATAATTAGCACAGAAAATCTCAGTGAAATATAATGAAAACTTTAAACACACTAAATCACTTTCAAGCTAGTATATAAATTACCGCAATCAGAAAACTGAAACACTCCACGAAAATCTACTAATTTTCACTCTGTACGAGAAATCTTACGATAACGAGCTAGTGAATTCAGATAGATTTCTGGCAACTGATCATGGCTATCGGAGAGACATGGTATATATTGATAAATCCGTTCTATCGTTCTTTAATGTGAAAGTCACACCACCTACTGCCAGACCCGAGCCAATTTGCCGTTCCATTCTTGAATCAAAGGTAATTTTACCACCTCTTCTTCTCTGGCTTCTTTCATCATCTCTGCCTTGCCGAATATCAGCTTCGCAATTACTTCCCCTTGAAAGTTTTACGATCCAAGGTCCATCTCAGACTAATATCTAGTGTTCCCCTGATCAAAGAATCTATTACGCCATGCTCCGCGCTTCGCTCTCTCTGTTTCACGTAGGGCTTAATTGCCAGATGGCCCACGTGTTAATTGCACTTGGTGAATCCTTCGTTCATGTAGCAAAAAATATAAACTAGATGGGGAGGGGCAAAAGTGGATGATTACTGCGGTACTATTTTCATCTGTGACATATATGATCTGCACATCTTCTGTTTTTTCTAAAACCAGCTTTTTCTTTCCTCAGTTTATGGTCATCTGCTTTTGAAATTCTTTGGATGATTATTCTGCGTAATATTTTACTGGGGACTGAGAGGAGAGTAATTCCTCTCCAGTTGTTGCAGTCTGCAAGGTCGCCCTCCTTGGGCAATTTGACAATAATTAATTTACTCCACTCTGTTGGTGTTGTCTCAGTTTCCCAGACTTGTGCAAATAGTGGTTCTAACAGTTCTGCTGCTAGTTCAGGGTCTGCCTCGAATAACTCAGCAACTAAGTTATCGTGTCCGGGAGCTTTTCCATTCTTTAACCCTTTGATTGCCGTGATGATATTTCCTTTCGTGGAATGTCTGTATTAACATCTAGATCATTTTCAGCACCAGGAACATTCAACTGTGTCTCTGGTGGTTCCTTGTTCAGAGTTTCTCTGAAATGCTCTGCCCATCTTGTTTCCTACCCCTGTGCTGTGGTGTTGAGATTTCCTTGCTTGTCTCTTACTAAGGTTATATTGTTAGCACCTCGTTTTCCACTGATAGTTTTAGTTATTTTATAAACTGTGCTTTGTTCATTTCTCAGTGCTGCCTCTTCTGCCTTTCTTGCAAGGTCATCCAGAAATGTCTTTTTGTTGGCACGGGTTTGACGTTTACTTCTTTGTCCAGCTGACTGTAATGTTCGCTATATATTTCATTTAACCTGGGAGACTTAGCTTCTGTTTTCTTTCTTTTCATTTCCTTTCTCTTTGCTATGGTGTTTAACGTTTCTGGTGTTATCCAATCTTGTCTTTTTCTTTCCTGGAATCCCAAGTATGACTCGCTGCTTTCCGTGTATATTGTTAAATGTTGAATTTCTGGTCGACATCATCGGTTGGTGTTCTTTCCTGGATTTTGGCAATCTGATATCGTCTCTTTACATCAACCACGAACGCTTTTCTGCTGAGGGGTCTTTAAGTTTCGTAATGTTATATCTTTTCTGTTTGACTGCAACTGGTCTAGCAGCTCTTAGTTTCACCTTCAGTTTTGCTATTAGTAGGTGATGACCACTTCCCACATCTGCGCCTCTTCTTACTTTCACGTCTTGATATGCATGTCTCCATCTGCCATTGATCATTATGTGATCTATCTGGTTTCTGTCCCGTCCGTTTGGTGATTCCCACATTACCCTGTGTACTTCTTTGTGTGGAAAAAGTGTTCCTGCAATGACCAGGTTGTTAATATTGCAGAAGCTTATTAATTTGTCCCCATTCTCATTTACTGTTCCACTGCCGCATTTCCCCATTACTCTTTCGTTATAAGTATTGTGTGTTCCAACTTTCGCATTGAGGTCCCCCATTACAATAAAAAGATCGTACCTAGGTGCAGTTTCCATTTCCTTTTGTAGCTGTTGATAGAACTCATCCTTACCTCTTCATCGTTGTCGTTTGTTGGTGCATAGCATTGTATAATTGTGGTGTTGGTGAATATCCCTTTCAGTCTTGTTCTTATAAGTTGATGGGTTTCCATTCCAGTAAAGACCTTTCCATTCCTTTCTTCAGGATAATGGCTACACCTTCGTTGTGCTGACATCCTCATTACCAGAGTAAAGTACTGTTTCACCTGTAGCTGTTTTTAATTCTTCCCGTCCTGGTCCATCTGCTCTCACTTATTCCTAGGATATGTAATTTTTTCCCTCATCTCTGCTGTGATATGCCTCAGCTTTTCTACCTCATTCATAGTTCTGACCTTCCAAAAACCAATTCTAGTTTCGTGTTTAGCAGTCGGTGCATCCATTTTCATGCCAATGTCTCCCTTTCGGCTTTCACAACTGACAGTCATACGAGCCTGAGACTCTGAATTTCCGTCCCGCATCAAAGTTTTTCCATTCGTGCTGTTTCCGTAACATGTGTGATTTTTTCCATAGACATATGTGTCGACCCTGCGCTAAAACCCCCAACTTGGAGGACCAGGGTACCAGCTTTTGTCTGACCCCTACCCACGCAGACCAGTCCAGCTTGGTTGAACCTACCAGGAGTAAAATACCCACTGGCATAGCTCAGGGGGTTGTCAGGGAACACAAGCTGCCATACCGAACGTCTCTCATATATGGCAATAAAACATCCAATGCCTGGTGTGCAAACTCACTAACACATTTGTAAACTCGTACGACAATCTGTTTCAGATGTAACACCATATTACTTTCAGATAAAGTAATGTCTACGTGAAAGTCGGACAGCAAACGATTATGTCATTCGTGTCTTCCAAAATGTGTTGCACAGACGAGTAGTCTTGTTATCTGTCGTTTGAGCACACAACTCTGCGCGAAAACTAAGCAGACCAATATGGGTTTTACCTGCGATAATCTCGGCTAATCTGTGCCGCGCCTAGCAAATGTGATGCTTTATCACCAACAAGGAGTGTCAAATGTTTGGACAATATCAAATATCTGCTACATAACAGAGAAAGAAAAAAGTGCTGACCATGGAACGCATGCAATAGTCAGTACAACAGTTTAAAATTAGTACTGCCGGAATGAAAGACAGATCGAGAAGGGGTCTCCCCAAATCCGTCTCCTCACAGTGATCCGGACGTTCTGCTTCAGTTATTCTGTTCTGAGCAAAGCAGCATTCTATTTATCATCCGATGTCAAATGGGTTAATTGAGCGTCTAAATAGGACACTCAAGCAGTTGTTGGGTAAGATGTGTTGCGTGATAAATTCTCGCAACATCGTTTTGTTTCAATGTCTGTTTTATAACGCAAGGGCAACAACTGCTTGGAATTTATAGTCACTTTTCTCGGTAAGCATTTGTCTTCTCGCGTTGGTATCGAATGCAGTTAAGTTTGAGCTGGGATCATTTTTGCGCTGGACTGCGCATGACTTGTCTTGTTGTTTGGTCGATCGGTTTCCGCCCACGACTAGGGGAGTGAGCGATTTGGAATGGCGAAAGAGATGCCTCGTTGAAGAGGGGATCTCCGCTATTTTTTGTTCTGTCAGGGATGTGTAGTCCTCTTAATGGATATTTCGTTTATTCGAGATAATACCTCTAGTGTTTTCCCACATGTCGGGAGGCGTGATATTTCTGTGTATTTCATGAAAGCAAGGTAAATTGACTTTTTCATTAACTCTATCGATTTTGGGTCGTGAGCGATTTCGATTCATAGCCTGTCTCCGAAAGTCGTCGCCACGAGATGTTTTTTCCCAGCTCACATGTCGCTGCATTGTACTGCATTGGTTGATGCATGTACCAAGGACCATTACTTGCTACTTTGTTAAATGAATTAGGTTTGGAAAACCTTTATTATCTAGAGGATATTTTTGTGGACATTATTTATACTTCGGCAGACGTGTCTGTCTTGCTGAAGTCAAACTAAGGAGAGTGAACTGATCTCATACATCTGGTTATCTCCTGGCTGTTATAGAAAAGGATGGAGTTTTCCACCTGACTACATTTACAGCACTATGAAATATAACATGCATCTGACTCATCATTGTAATGCTGTCTACCGTCTATTGCTGTATTGAATGTTGCTGTGATAATGACTGTTTGATGTGCCTACACATTTGCGTAACCATTTTGTCACTGTGGCGTCCACAATAAATAATGAAGAAAAACGTCAACGGCTGTTTCAAGACTCATTGACTTTATACGTCGTGAGTTTACTGACGTCCTATGTGGATTGCCCTGTTATTGTTGTATGAACATTGTTTTGACTGAACACATCTACACACTACACAAAACCAGACATGCGGGTGCCATCCATCATCATATGGCATCACGCATCATTTGGTGGCCATAAGCTGGTTTGATTCTGGTACTAGCAAACACGGGGTCCCTTACCCACTTCATTTTCAACAAGAATTCATCAGCATCCTTCAAGAAATTAACATTCTTCAATACAGTCAACATCTTCAAAATTTTCAAAGTACTCGGCGTTGCCCGGTAAAAGTCAAAATTTCAATTTTTTGACGGAAACAAGAATTTGACAGTACCCGGCGTTGTTACATGTTGCCGGATAACTCGGACTGCTGTTATCTTTTACGCAAGTCAAGCAAGTTGCTGCTGTCAAGGTTCCAGTGCTGTCGTTTTTGTGAAGGTCAAGTGCCGGTTGAAACGGGTTGTTTTCTGAAGAAGGCCAAGTACCGATTTCCATCAACTTACTTTTGGATTAGAAGGTCAAGTGCCGAAACAACTCAACACACAGTACTTCAGAAGCTCTTGTACCATCGTGTTAGCAGTGGAAGCAGTTCAGATGTGCCATCATCGTTGGAGCTTCGCTCTTTAGGACGTTGATTGACATCCGTTTTTCTGCTGTTCGACGATTGGAAGCCTATAAGTTAAGTGGCCTGTTTGTATGTAAACTGTGCCCTTATACTTCTGCTGAGTCTTCTGTGTATCATCTCATTCTATATGTTATATGTTTATATGTTATTCGTATATTTATATGTTTATATTTCAGCGGGTTCTCGGTTGGGTGGTGTCTCCGTTAGATTATGCCACGTCATAGAGGTCGTCTATTGTGAGCGTTTTCTGTAGGGTAAGCAAATTTCCGATACTGGAATTTGCTAAGCGACTTCTGTTGCTATTTATGTTAGCTGTGATGACATGTTTTAATATTGTTTTCGTTATTATTTCGCATTCTTTAGTTTTGTTTTGATTTGTTTGTATTTGTTAGCCTACTCTTGTCTATAATTTAGTTTCATACAACATTTTTGTTTATACACTGTGGTGTCATGTATTTTGTTTAATTATAGCGCAGATATCGTCACATTTTTTGTGATATTTCATTAATTTCTGCTTTATTTTTAGTTGATTTCTGCGAAAGTTTTTGTATTGTTGCTGATCTTTGTTATTGTTTACATTGTTATTGTTTACATTGTTTGTATTGTTTACATTTTCAATGTTTACATTCTGCATGTGTTTACATAGTCATTGTTTACAGTTATGGTAATTAGTTAATGGGCTATGCTAATGCACTGTTACTACTACACTGATGATAAATGAATGATGAATAGTGTCGTGCACTATTGAATGAGAAGTGCACTTATGATCAAGAATTGAGTGCTGATATTTCATATACAAGTTCTTTGATTGGAGACTTGTTTCCCACAGAGACTGGGATAATATAAGGTGATGTGAATATACAAGTGCTTAATTAAGACTTGTTACACTTAGGTTTGAAATAAATTAGTTAATTATTTCAGGTTTTGGACTCATATGTTAGACAACATGTCTACATTTGAGCACTTTATTGAGCAGGGTAAATTGCTTGGCAAGACTGGTGATAAGTTAGAAGAATTTGCAACTGCTCGATATGATAAAGCAATGGAAGCTGAACAAAAAGAAACTGCATATGGAAGCTGAACAAAAGAAACTGCAGATGCAGGTGGATGAAAAAAGATTCCAAATGGAAATGGAAAAACAAAAAAGGGAATCAGAAGCTGAGGAAAGAAAACTCCAGCTACAGCTAGAAGCTGAGAATAAAAGACTTGAAAAAGAGGCTGAGAATAAAAGACTTGAAAAAGAGGCTGAGAATAAAAGACTTGAAAAAGAGGCTGAAAATAAAAGACTTGAAAAAGAAGCTGAAAATGAAAGACTTCAAAAAGAGGCTCAGGCTGAGGAAAGAAGATTACAGAGAGAGTCTGATGAGAGGAAAGAGAAAGCAAAAATGGAACATGAAGAAAAGGTCTTAGCTTTAGAGTTGGAAAAATTGAAATTGACAAGCATGAGTAATGGTAATGATTCAAACAAGGGTTCATCTTCTGGTAAGGCTAATAATGATACTTTTAAGATTAAGTTACCAACATTTAGTCCTTCCAGTGATGACATAATGTTCTATCTGGACAGATTTGAACAAGCATGTACAGCTCATAACATAGACAAAGCAAAATATGTTTATCAGTTATCAGGGATACTGACAGGTAAAGCTCTAAGTATATTAAATATGGTGGATGAACCTGACAAGAACAATTATGAGGTTGTCAGGGCCGCTTTGTTAAAGAAATATCAGCTTAACCAAGACGGCTATCGTCTACAATTTAAAAACATGTTACCTGAAAATGGAGTTGAATTCTCCGAGTTTATTGCAAGAATACGCATTACTTTCTCACGATGGGTTGAACTATCTAAGACGGAAAAAACTTATGAAGGACTTATGGACTTAATACTTAGAGACAAAGTCATGTCGTCTGTCAATGAGTCTTTCCTTGCTTTCCTTCATGAACGTAAACCTAAAACAATAAAAGAAATGGAAGATTTCTGTTGCCAATACGTAACTGCGCACCCACACATAACCATGGGTAACTCTAAGGTGAAAGAAGGTTTACCAGTTGCTTCGGCAGCTCCGTATGGTCAAAACTTTGCTCGTAGATCCCAACAAAATTTTGATAGAAAGGGTAGCGGTAATTTCTGTCAAAATCATGGAAATCAATTTCATGGTGATTCTTCTTCGAAGAATTGGAGACAGCCTGATAGTACACGTTACTATCACCCTAATAATTATAGGCATTTCAAAAGAGGATATGGTAATAGAGGTTATTCCTGCCGAAGACCTCAGAACCAAACAAATAGATGTTCGCATCAATGTGAACATGATAGTAATCGTGGAAACTGGAATTCGAACCAGGATAACAATTACAATAGAGACAATAATAACTGCAGAGATAATAATAACTTTGATAACTTCAGAGGTAATAATAGTCGGGGTAGATCTCAACACAAAAAAAAGAGATATCAGCAGGCTAATGCTGTACAACAGGAAACTGAGGGAGCCTGTAATCATGGTGTTGATAATAAAAACTTTGACGCTGTCACTGGTTCTGCTTTTGACTTTGAGAGAGCAAACAAATGCCCCCAATGCAGTACTTTATTCGAACCGGGTACCATAACTACTTTGAGTTGTGGTCACCCACTTCCCGCTCTTCCTGCTGCTGTTGCGCATGACGGGAGGGGTTCTTTAATCCTACATAAGGGTCTTGTTAATGATACTCCGGTCTCACTACTTTTCGATTCCGGATGCACCACTATTGGTGTTAGACAATCGCTTGTAGATCCATCTTGTGCTACAGGAAGGGTTATTAAATGTGTCACATTTGGCGGCACTCTAGAAAAATATCCTACTGCTGTAATTCGCATTGCCACTCCTTTCTTTACTGGAGATGTGCATGCTTGTCTCTTACCTAATCCTATTGCGGACCTTATTATTGGTCGTATTCACGGAGTTAGGGAGTGTACCCCACAGCAGATTGCTGCTTGGGAAGATAATAACATGCAAGCTACAAATGCAGTGGTTACAAGAGCACAAGCTCTACAAACACCCGAAACTTCACTGAATAGTGATAATGAAGTTGATAGCCAAGATAGTCACTTAGTAATTACTCGTGACTCTTTCATAAAATTGCAAGAAGAAGATCCTTCTTTAAAAAAATTCTTCGTTCTTGCGAAGAAAGGTGATCCGAATCAGGATACAAATAGAAAATCTTGGATTGCAATGAGAAACGGCGTACTTGTACGTATGGTACAAGATTCGACTACGTCGGCACATTCGCAAATTCTTGTTCCCAAGAGCATGAGAGTCCAAATATTACAACATGCTCATGACTCGCAATGTGCTGGACATATGGGTTTTTCCCGTACGAAGTCGAGAGTCCTTGCGGCTTTCTTTTGGCCTTTTGTCAATAAGGACATTCGTATTTACTGCCGATCATGCAAGGTATGTCAGGAGGTCAAATCTAGAGGACCACGACATGCTGCGCCTATCCAGGCTGCTGACATTCCTATTCGGCCGTTTCAGAAAATGGCCATAGATATTATTGGCCCTTTTAAGGTCAAGTCGGCCAGAGGACATCAGTTTATCCTTACATGTGTCGATATGTGCACACGTTGGCCAGAGGCTATTCCTCTTAAGAGCATATCTACTACAGATATCGCAGATGCTCTTTGGTTGATATTTTCTCGCTTGGGGTTCCCCAGAGAAATATTGTCAGACCATGGCACTCAACTCATATCTGACACTATGTCACAGGTAATGTCTACCTTACATATTGAACGATCTCTCAGTAGTATCTACCATCCTATGTCTAATGGGTTAGTTGAGCGTCTGAATAGAACGCTCAAGACTTTGCTTGGTAAGATAACTGAAGATCATCCTCAAGATTGGGACAGGGTTTTACCCGCGGCTCTCTTTGCCTATAGAGAAGTCCCTAATGAACACACAGGATTTTCTCCCTTCGAACTTGTCTTTGGCGCGCGTCCACGCGGCCCTATGTCTTTATTACACGATCTCATCACTGCCGATGATATTAGCGATGAAACTCAATCCTCATATGAGTATGTCATTGCTCTTAGACAAAAGATCATTGAGGCATGTAAGCTAGCAACTGCTTCATCAGAAATTGCTAAAGAGAAGGCAAGACAGTTTGCTAACAAGAATAGATGTCTACGACAACTTTGTCCAGGTGACAAAGCATTCGTCCTACTCCCCAGTAGGGAAAATAGACTTCTTATTGCATGGAAAGGTCCGTATGCAATAGTGTCTCGGATTTCCGATGTTGACTATGTGGTCGATATTGATGGAAAGCATAAAACTTTCCACATAAACATGCTTTCGGAATTTCACGAACGTCCGGACTATTTGCTGCCTATTTTCCAGGCAACGGATGATGCTCCTGCACCTCACGGTCATTATTCATCCCTGTCTGTCATTCAGGATGAGGAAGCTACCTTCTCTGATGTCAACCTTCCCCTTCCAGTGGTTCCATTACATTCCACGGAATCTTGGAAAAACGTTTCTGTTTCTCCTAATCTTTCTGGTGACGAACATCGACAAGTCTCGTCGATGTTACAAACATTTCAGGATGTTCTCACTGACATTCCTGGACACACAGATGTCATAGAACATGACATAATTCTTACCGACAATAATCCAATTAGGGTTAGGCCTTATCCTATTCCTATACACTTTCAGTCGCAAGTGGAAAAGGAATTGGATGAAATGATTCAATTAAATATAATTGAACCATCGACTTCACCATATTCTTCTTCCATGGTTATTGTCCGGAAGAAGGATAAGAACATACGAATTTGCGTTGATTATCGCAAATTGAATCAGGTCACAAAGTTCGACGCTGAGCCGATGCCTTTGTTAGAAGATCTACTGATTAGACTTTCTAATTCTAGATTCTTCACTAAACTTGACTTGTCTAAAGGTTATTGGCAAGTGCCTTTAGCAGAGCATGCCAAACCTCTTACTGCTTTTTCTACACCTAGGGGTCTATTTCAATGGAATGTTATGCCTTTTGGTCTCATGAACGCCCCTGCCACTTTCGTTCGCATGATGCGTCGAATTCTGTCACATCGTTCGGATGTCATCGCATACTTAGATGACATCTGTCTCTTCAGTGATACCTGGGAAGATCACTATTTAGGGTTATATGACTTACTGTCCACTCTACGTGAGAATAATTTGACAGCAAAACCTTCTAAAGCTTTTGTTGGTTTTGGTGAAATCTCTTTCCTGGGTCATCGTGTTGGTCATGGTCTCTTGAAGACAGAAGACCACAATACTTCCAAAATACTGAAAATCTCTGTTCCTAAAACGAAGAAACAAGTTAGGAGTCTCTTAGGTTTAATTCAATTTTATGGGAGATTTATTCCAAATTTATCTTCGATCATGGCACCTCTCTCAACATTGTTGAAGAAAGGTTCGCCTAATCTGGTCCGTTGGTCTGAAGAATGCCAATCTTCACTAGACCAAATCAAGAATATATTTTCTTCTCCTCCCATCTTAAGATTACCTACTCTTGATAGGACTTTTGTTCTTCGGAGTGTGATGCTTCATCCACTGGGATTGGAGCAGCACTGATGCAAGAATATGCAAATACTCTGCATCCTGTTATGTACATTTCTAGAAAACTAAATGCGGCAGAGAGGAACTACTCGGTTTTAGACCGTGAGTTGTTAGCGATGGTTTGGTCAATTCTAAAACTACAAAGATTCCTCCTGGGCGCACATTTCATTCTAGAGACTGATCAGAAAGCTCTTACAGCTATTCAGACTAAGAATTTGAAGAGTTCGAGATCCACTCGATATGCTATAGCTCTTCAACCTTTTCACTTCACGGTACGAGCTATCCGTGGTGCGGATAATGTGATGGCTGACATTTTGTCTAGATGCCCACATGACTCCAACTAATACTTCTGTCCTATATTTCTATATATTACAGAGTCATAACACACCTATATTTCTACAATAGATTAGCACACCTGTACTTACTCTATATGTACACACTATCGTGCTTTGTTGTCATCTTCTTCTGTTCGTTTTTTAAGATGATAGAGGAGGACTGAGTAGTTAATATAAGGGCCGTTAGTTTACTAAACAGCCACAATTATTAATAATGTATTGTACCTTATGAAGCATATTAGTTATTAATTAGCATTATATTGCTTGTACTTTCTCAGAATGTCATTGTTGAGCTGAGGACTTACCTTACGAGTTCTAGATTGTGTACTTACCCTCGGAATACCAGAGCATATATCCTGGATCGTCATGTAGTTTAACTTTACTATGTACTTATTTCATTACATGTCAAAGAATGTACTATTTAAATTTTCCTATCAGATTTGTACATCCATTTTTAAAGACAATATTAGAGTATGCTGTTTAATGATGATTATAGTAACTTGCATACGTATATTGTGTTTACATGCTAACGTGATGTGTGTTGGTGACACCTCCCCGATGTGAATATTTTTTGAGACATATTTATTTTTCTGTTGAGGTATATCCTCACCAGACACTCTATAATTAGCCTATTGTTTGGCAATTTAATTAATTATCAGCGCATAATTCGTGCGTTTTGAGCCGCTTATCGCTTGCTCTTTGATATTGAAAAAAAAAATATGTTCCACATTTTTTTTTTTATCGGGAGGAGGTGGTGATATGTTGCGTGATAAATTCTCGCAACATCGTTTTGTTTCAATGTCTGTTTTATAACGCAAGGGCAACAACTGCTTGGAATTTATAGTCACTTTTCTCGGTAAGCATTTGTCTTCTCGCGTTGGTATCGAATGCAGTTAAGTTTGAGCTGGGATCATTTTTGCGCTGGACTGCGCATGACTTGTCTTGTTGTTTGGTCGATCGGTTTCCGCCCACGACTAGGGGAGTGAGCGATTTGGAATGGCGAAAGAGATGCCTCGTTGAAGAGGGGATCTCCGCTATTTTTTGTTCTGTCAGGGATGTGTAGTCCTCTTAATGGATATTTCGTTTATTCGAGATAATACCTCTAGTGTTTTCCCACATGTCGGGAGGCGTGATATTTCTGTGTATTTCATGAAAGCAAGGTAAATTGACTTTTTCATTAACTCTATCGATTTTGGGTCGTGAGCGATTTCGATTCATAGCCTGTCTCCGAAAGTCGTCGCCACGAGATGTTTTTTCCCAGCTCACATGTCGCTGCATTGTACTGCATTGGTTGATGCATGTACCAAGGACCATTACTTGCTACTTTGTTAAATAAATTAGGTTTGGAAAACCTTTATTATCTAGAGGATATTTTTGTGGACATTATTTATACTTCGGCAGACGTGTCTGTCTTGCTGAAGTCAAACTAAGGAGAGTGAACTGATCTCATACATCTGGTTATCTCCTGGCTGTTATAGAAAAGGATGGAGTTTTCCACCTGACTACATTTACAGCACTATGAAATATAACATGCATCTGACTCATCATTGTAATGCTGTCTACCGTCTATTGCTGTATTGAATGTTGCTGTGATAATGACTGTTTGATGTGCCTACACATTTGCGTAACCATTTTGTCACTGTGGCGTCCACAATAAATAATGAAGAAAAACGTCAACGGCTGTTTCAAGACTCATTGACTTTATACGTCGTGAGTTTACTGACGTCCTATGTGGATTGCCCTGTTATTGTTGTATGAACATTGTTTTGACTGAACACATCTACACACTACACAAAACCAGACATGCGGGTGCCATCCATCATCATATGGCATCACGCATCAGATGACCCAAGACCTATAGACGTCTTCGCCAGCTTATTCCTGGTGACGAAGCTTTTGTCTTACTACCTGCGCATAATAATCGTCTTTTAATTACCTGGAGAGGTCCTTTCAGGATCATCTCAAGAATATCCGATGTCGACTACATCGTTGATGTTAATGGTAAACTATCCAATGCCTGGTGTGCAAACTCACTAACACATTTGTAAACTCGTACGACAATCTGTTTCAGATGTAACACCATATTACTTTCAGATAAAGTAATGTCTACGTGAAAGTCGGACAGCAAACGATTATGTCATTCGTGTCTTCCAAAATGTGTTGCACAGACGAGTAGTCTTGTTATCTGTCGTTTGAGCACAAATATTGTTGACTCCGTTTTATCGTTGAGTTCAGTTTATACTGGTGAAGTGGCAGCTTAAAACGCGAATGGTTAAAATGAACGAATGTCAACAATATTCTTCAAACGAACTTCAACAAGTAGTATTGAACTGGGTGAACTGGGCAAGTACTGGCAGTACAGAAGTCGGTGGTGACTGTACATAGATTTTATTCAACACAGCACATACGGAGTGGACAAGACTAACATCGTCACAGGCGCAGAAATCATACGTCAACATGTTGATAATTACTTTTAAAGTTCCTGAAGATTCTCTACTAATAAAGTCCTCTGACTCAAGTGACTGAGGATCACAAAAACTGTTACCATATACTATTCCGCTCATTCAAGTCCATTGACCTTCCTTCAAGGACGTACATCATGGTAACGTATTCATACTCCAGGATAAAATTCTTCCATATCATACTTCACAATCCCAGACTTTCTCCATACATCCCGTTATATATAGTATATAGTTTTCAAACAAAGTCATACATGATAATACGAACAGGTTAGAGATTCCAGTTGACTAACCTCTCCCATTCTATGCCACGCTTCTGGCATTGTAGTAACAGCATATTAAACATGTGAAGCATATAAATTCATTAACTTGATTTCTTGTAGGTATTCTCCCTCTACGAAAAGATTCAAAGGCTATCGACTCCGTGTGTCCAATTCTAGGAATGTCATCTACGATGAATTCCCGCTAGACCATTAATAGGAGCGGCCTGATACTTTAATGTACATAAATAAACATGCCATAAGAAATGGGGCGACACTTACTTTATACTTCCACTATTGACTTCGCCATGAAGACCAATAGATACGAATACAACTGATGGCCATTTCACATTTGCCAAAATCAAAGGATAACACAGCGGACATAAATATGGTCCGAGCTGCCTCATTCATGACGTCAGAAACTACTCAACTAGGTTACACGTGCGTCCAAAGCAACTCACACTGCCTTGTGCACGTCAGTGCGTGAATCAATCGAACGCACAAATAATATAACTATATAAAACTGGTGCGTACATTTGGCAGGACCGAAGACTACCCCCGTAGGTAATAAATGTACGTAACAGCTCCCTTATCACCTCCCCTTAAAAAAATTAATTCTATTAATTTTTTTCGAACTAATTACTCGAGAGAGGTGAGTCAAAACTACAACAAGATTTATGACATGCATAAAATTATATCATATTAAGAAAAGAATATTAAATGAAAACAATATAACTAAATGATAGTATGCATTAAAGCACACATCCACCATCGACCTACTTTGGAACGATGTGGTAATATTCGAAGTAAAAAGAAGTTGAAAATGAAAATGAAATAAACCATAAAAAAAAAGATGATAATAAAATTCAACCAAATTTTTTTTTTTAAAAGAAATTTGAAACATATGATTTCAAAAATGAAAATGAACAGCAACACTGATGATGATCAATGATAAAAGAATCAATAAAACAGAAAATTTTAAAATACAACATGCAAAATGAAACAAAGCATAATTAAACACTTTAAGAAGCAACGCACTTACTATTTCCTAACACTAGTAAGTTTGACTAGTTATCTAAAAGTGAGATATCATGTAGTGGGATACGTGAATACACGTATTGCGAAACACTAATAAAGTTAGTAGATGTGTGATTTATAATCAATCAAATTGATTAAATTGAATTATACTAATTAATAGTACTTAATTTATGAACAAATAACTAATTACTAATTTATTCTAAGTGATTTCAATTTCACTCATTGTTAATATTCTTTTAGAACTAGTTAAATCGACAAGAATATGTTCTCAATGTACCATGTCTGAAATACGTTTACGAACACGATATGTAGTGTAATCTGTTCCATCACAATAGTGAATGTCTATTTGTCACTCTTACCAATGTTTCCATACTAAAAAAAAATGTTACTTTAATATCACTGTTCCCGTTCTAACAAAACGTTACTTCACAAGAAATAATGTTATAATCCATACGTAAGTATATTCTGAAAGTTATATATATACGAATACTGCAGAACTACACATAGTCTCCACAGATGTATAATCAGTGACCATGTACAAAGTTATTCATGTTTCTGTGAGGACGTTTCACCATCTGGAAGTGGTTTAATTTCGACATGTTCACTAGGGCATCTTGAAAGACAGTCTGCAAACACATTCTGTACTCCAGGAATAGCTCGTATCTCAAAATGGAACGGTTGAAGCGCAATAGCGTAACGCGCTGACTTTGATGACTTCACGTTCCCTGTGTTCAGTGCTGTAAGAGCTTTCTGGTCGGATTCCACCACAAAGTGTGATCCGAGGAGATAACGATCCAGTTTATTGATTGACCAGACAAGAGCGAGGAGCTCTTTATCTAGAACGGAATACTTCATCTCGCTCGTCGTAAGCTTTCTGGATACGTACATAACCGGAAATAAGGTGCCTCCGTATTCCTGCATCAAAACTGCCGCGATAGCGTAGGAAGAAGCATCACTGCGAAGAACAAAGGTGAGATCTTTGTTAGGCAACCTTAAAAAAGGCTTATTTGAAAAAAAATTGTTTTATATAATCTAAAGCCGTTTGATGATCCTGCGACCACTTTATTACATTAGTTGTACCTTTTTTTAGTAACGAAGAAAGAGGTGCAGTTATAGTAGACAAATGAGGGATGAATTTAGAATAGAACTGTATTAGTCCTAAGAGCGACCTCACTTGTTTTTTTGTCTTAGGTGCTGAGATGTTTAAAATTTTAGAGACGTTACTGTCTTCTGTATACATTAAACCGCGACCTATACGGTGACCAAGAAATGAGATGTCATGAAAACCGACAAAAGCCTTTGAAGGTTTCGCTGTTAAGTTATAATCCCGTAAGGTAGAAAGTAAAGATTTTAAACCCTGAATATGTTCATCCCAAGAGTCACTGAAAAGACAGATGTCATCTATATAAGTAATGACATCGGGACGATGAGACAATATGCGGCGCATCATGCGTACAAAGGTAGCTGGCGCATTCATTAGACCGAATGGCATAAAATTCCATTGAAAAAGACCCCGTGGCGTCGAGAAAGCGGTGAATGGCTTTGCTTTAGGGGTTAATGGCACTTGCCAATAACCCTTTGAAAGGTCAAATTTCGAAAAGAATGTGGCATGAGATAATTTCTCTAATAAGTCGTCTAAAAGAGGTAATGGTTCCGCATCGAATTTTGTAACTTTGTTTAATTTCCTGTAATCTACGCAAAGACGTATATTGTTGTCCTTCTTCCTAATGATTACCATAGAAGAAGAATATGGTGATGAAGATGGTTCAATTATATTTAATTGAAGCATCTCATCCAATTCCTTATCAACCTTATCACGAAAGTGTAAAGGAATAGGATATGGACGAACTCGAATAGGTGTATCGTCAGTCAGAATAATGTCATGTTGGATGACTGACGTATGACCTGGGATGTCAGTGAGGACATCCTCATACGTGTGTAGAATATTAGAGACTTGCTGACGTTGATCATCAGTAAGAGTAGATGAGATAGTAACATCATTCCATTTCTCAGTGGAATGGAGTGGTACAACTGGTATTGGTAGTTGTACATCATCGAAAGAAGATTCCTCTTCTTGGATGACAGACAAACTAGAATAGTGTTGAATAGGAGGTGTAGGATCGTCAGTTGCTTGGAACACTGATTGTAGATAATCAGGACGTGAGTAATATTCCTTCAACATATTAATGTGGAAGGTTTTATGTTTACCATTAACATCAACGATGTAGTCGACATCGGATATTCTTGAGATGATCCTGAAAGGACCTCTCCAGGTAATTAAAAGACGATTATTATGCGCAGGGAGTAATACAAAAGCTTCATCACCAGGTATGAGCTGGCGAAGACGTCTATACTTGTTTGCAAATAGACGAGCTTTTTCTTTGGCTTGTTCGGATGATGCAGTAGCTAATCTACAAGCATCTATGATTCTCTTTCTCAGAGAGATCACATACTCATAAGAGGATTGAGTTTCCTCTTCAATATTCTCGTCAACCAATAAGTCGTGGATTAACGACATCGGACCGCGTGGTTGCATGCCGAAAACAAGTTGAAATGGAGAAAACCCCGTTGCTTGATTTTGTACTTCGCGATACGCAAAGAGACAAGCGGGTAGGACCCGATCCCAGTCCTGTGGGTGGTCTTGAGTCATCTTACCCAACAACTGCTTGAGTGTCCTATTTAGACGCTCAATTAACCCATTTGACATCGGATGATAAATAGAACTTAGAGATCTGTCTATACCTAATGTCTTCATAACTTGAGACATGGATTCAGAAATGAACTGAACCCCATGATCCGACAAGATTTTCCGTGGAAAACCAATGCGTGAGAAGATTAACATCAATGCCTCTGCTACACTGGCAGATGAAGTGTTCTTGAGAGGGATGGCTTCAGGCCAGCGAGTGCACATATCAATGCACGTAAGGATATGCGTATGCCCTCTAGCAGATGGTAGCATAGGACCAATAATGTCTATAGCCATTTTATCAAATGGTCTAATCGGGATGTCCGCAGCTTGAATAGGAGCCGCATGAAATGGACCCCGTACCTTAACTTCTTGACATATCAAACAGGACCGACAATAGAGAGTGATGTCCTTATGGACGCCTGGCCAGTAGAATGCCGAAAGCACTCTGGATTTGGTACGCGAAAAACCCATATGGCCCGCACATTGCGAGTCATGCGCATGTCGTAATATACGAGATCTCATACAGGATGGGACTATAATCTGAGAACATAAGGATGAATCCTTTTCTCGTATTACTCTAACCAAAATCCCATTTTTAAGTATAAAGTCATGTCTAGATTTTGCAAGTTTGTTGCTGGTATTCTTTTTGTTCACATACTGAAAAATTTTTTTTAATGAATCATCATTCTTTTGCAATGTTGCAAACAACTCCCGTGAAATAGGAGCATCATCATCACAAGTGGTATGAACTGTAGGTTCCATAGGTGTATCATGCGACATATTAGTAGCTTGCGCTCTAGTCACTACTGCATTTGCAGTTTGAATATGTCGCTCTTCCCATTCAGCAATTTGCTGTGGTGTACACTCTTTAATACCATGTATGCGACCAAGTATTAAATCACAAATTGGATTCGGAAGGAGACAAGCTTGAATCTTTCCTGAAAAAAATGGTGTATTAAGATCAATAATAGCAGTGGCAAATGTTTCAATTGTGCCACCAAACGTCACACATTTGACAACCCGGCCCGTGGCACAACTTGGGTTGATCAGCGAAGTCCGGACGCCGACTGTGCTGCAACCTGAGTCAAATAGGAGAGAGCATGAAATATTGTTGACAAATCCCTTGTTAAACTTAAGAGAGCCCTGTCCCTGGTGTACTGACGCAGCAGTGGCCGTACAGACTGCAGGTAGACTAGGCAAGGTATGTCCGCAACGCAGCGTCGTGATCGCCCTGGGCTGGAAAAGAGTAGAGCATTCTGAACAATCTTTGACTTGGGTACAATCAAGAGAACAACACATAGCATTATGAGTTTCAGCTCCTTTACCCTGTTCAATGTTAGCCTGTGTATCACTAAAAGCGACATTAGAATGTCTATTCGTATTACTCAACGATCTATCTCGTCGACGCGATCGATTTTGATTTTTGTCATTAAAATTGCCATAATTGTAGTTTCTGCTAGAGTTAAAATTTGGATGAGTCCGATAATTTGTATAATTATCGTTATGATGTTGGTAAAATGGTTTATTTCCAAAAAATTGTTTGTTTTGCGGACCCTGAGATCTTGATCTCCAGTTTTGTTTATTATAATGTCCTTGATTATTTTTAAAATTATTGTTACCAAAATCTCGCGATCTGTGAGCCTGGTTCCAAGAAACATTAAATGGAGCAGATTGTTGAAATTGCTTCCCTTTGTAAAAATTACCATTGTTAAAATTGTCATTATTTCCCTTATTGACATATCTGTCAGCACTAAAAGAACGATTGCGTGAAAAATTGTTTTGTTGTGCTGCAAAAGCAACAGGCAATTCATTCTTAATCTGTGCATTACTTAGATCCATGTTTGGGTGAGCAGTGCAAAAATTTTTAGCATGCTGTTCTAAGTCTTTCATAGATAAAGGTTTCCGTTCGTGTAAAAATGCGAGAAATGTAGGATTTACAGACGAAAGTACCTTATCGCGCATCAGTAAATCGAAGAGACCTTCATACGACTTTTCAATTTTGGATAATTCGATCCATCTTTCTAATGTTAGTCGTATTTGTGACAGAAAATCACTAAAATTTTTGCTAGATTGAGGTAGTAATGTATGGAATCTTGATCGATATTGGTCTTCTGTCATTTGGAATTTTTGCAGAAGTGCCGCTCTAAGAGCATTATAGTCATTTTTCTCACCAATGCTGGTGGTATGATAAACTGCTAATGCGTCCCCTGTAAGTAATCTGGATAAATATGTACAGTATAGAGCTTTATCCACGTTATAAGACACACAAGTGGCCTCAAACCTATCCAGGAAAAATATCACGTCATCAGACGGGGGATTAAATTTTGGTAATTTAAGGTGAATTTCCTTAAAATTATCATGTCTGGATGAAGTTTGGCTTTCAAAAGTTCTCTGAGAATTAAATTCCTGAGTTAACCTAAGTCTCTCATATTCTGACTCTGCTAATTTCAGTTCATGCTGTCGTTTTTTTTTCATTCTCTTCCATCTCAAGCTGAAGTCGTTTTGTGTTTTGTTCAGCTATTAATCTTCTTTCTTGCATTTCTTTTTGTTTCTGTTCTGCCTCTCGCTGCAATCGTTCCTCTTCTAATTCAGCGGCTTGTTGAGCTATTAATCTTCTGTCTTCCATTTCCTTTTGTTTAACTTCCATTTCTTTTTCAACTATTAATCTTTTTTCTTCCATTTCCTTTTTAAGTCTATCTTCAGCCTCCCTTTGCTTCTGTTCTGCCTCTCGCTGAAATCGTTTCTCTTCTAATTCAGCGGCTAATCTCATTTTTTTCTCCTCTTCCTCAGCTATAAATTTCCTCTTCTTTTCATCCTCCTCAGCAGTTAATCTCATTTTTTTCTCCTCTTCCTCAGCTATAAATTTCCTCTTCTTTTCATTCTCCTCAGCCTCAATCCTTTTTTGATCTGCCTCAAATTTCAAATTTTCCAAACGTAAAGTTTCTAACCTTCTCTGATCAGCTTCTATTTCTTGAGCTTTCTTATATTCTGCAAGTGCAAATGCTTTTGCTTCCTCAGGAGCCATCTGAAGAGCTTTTGCTTGCTTAATGAAATAGTCTAAGGTAGCCATTATTCAATTTTATTATGTAATAATACTACTTAAAATTGTTACTACAACTAGTGGTTTTCGTTCCTGTTCTAGAACGGTAAAATCAATTTATATAATAGGCAATAATATTAATAATTAATAATGTAATTTATAACATGAAATGGTGTGAAAGCAATAACGTGACAGACAATAGCACAATACTGACACGACACGATAATCAAGACAAATGACTACAGTCGTAGAAATCAAATAAAATAAAATGTGGAACTAAAATAGAATGTCGTAAAAAATTACGATGACATCTACGATCAAATAATGCACAAGACAATTGACAACACAGTGTAAAAACATATGCTTTGTAAAAAAATGAACGACAGTCAGGTAAGATGGACAATAATCACATACAAAATACATCATGAAAATAAGGTACAAGTAAAAATAACTACCAAAAACAACAATTAAAACTTGACGAAACAGCTAAAACAGTCAGGTGTCACAGACTACCAGACACAGTGGACCAAAGATCCTTCTATGCTCACGCATAGGAACATTCCACTGCGGGAAGTCTGCAAAATAATGTCCTACAGAACGTCTGACGAAGAGCCCGAATTGGCTTCGAGATGGATCTCGTTCGTCAGATCAACCTCCCTACCTCCCACGAAGAATACACAACATATAACACTTAACACGAAAAATATGAATGTGGACATATCACGGAAGGCACAACTAAGCGTAATAAAGTGTACAACGGAAACACGTTATACTCATCTCGCGTGCAGGTAAAAAAATCAATGTGCCTCGTCTCCGTGGATGTACGTCTACAGATAAAATACTTCGCTCTGCGTATTCAGCACCAGCTCGCACGCAATAATGATGAAGAGATGATCTCCAAGTAATCAGTCACTGTGAAACTTGACGTGGAGGTTGATTGAAGACCTTGACCTTGGTAAACGTAAGTTGAATCTGATTTCTCATCCCACTGGGTTCCAAGTTCGAGATGTTGGTGACTTGAAAGTTAAAATCTTCTTTTCACAGAAAAGTATTGAGTACGTTCTTTGGAAGTTAGTTATTTCCAGACCACACTGGCATACCAATTATTGTTGACTCCGTTTTATCGTTGAGTTCAGTTTATACTGGTGAAGTGGTAGCTTAAAACGCGAATGGTTAAAATGAACGAATGTCAACAATATTCTTCAAACGAACTTCAACAAGTAGTATTGAACTGGGTGAACTGGGCAAGTACTGGCAGTACAGAAGTCGGTGGTGACTGTACATAGATTTTATTCAACACAGCACATACGGAGTGGACAAGACTAACATCGTCACAGGCGCAGAAATCATACGTCAACATGTTGATAATTACTTTTAAAGTTCCTGAAGATTCTCTACTAATAAAGTCCTCTGACTCAAGTGACTGAGGATCACAAAACTGTTACCATATACTATTCCGCTCATTCAAGTCCATTGACCTTCCTTCAAGGACGTACATCATGGTAACGTATTCATACTCCAGGATAAAATTCTTCCATATCATACTTCACAATCCCAGACTTTCTCCATACATCCCGTTATATATAGTATATAGTTTTCAAACAAAGTCATACATGATAATACGAACAGGTTAGAGATTCCAGTTGACTAACCTCTCCCATTCTATGCCACGCTTCTGGCATTGTAGTAACAGCATATTAAACATGTGAAGCATATAAATTCATTAACTTGATTTCTTGTAGGTATTCTCCCTCTACGAAAAGATTCAAAGGCTATCGACTCCGTGTGTCCAATTCTAGGAATGTCATCTACGATGAATTCCCGCTAGACCATTAATAGGAGCGGCCTGATACTTTAATGTACATAAATAAACATGCCATAAGAAATGGGGCGACACTTACTTTATACTTCCACTATTGACTTCGCCATGAAGACCAATAGATACGAATACAACTGATGGCCATTTCACATTTGCCAAAATCCAAGGATAACACAGCGGACATAAATATGGTCCGAGCTGCCCCATTCATGACGTCAGAAACTACTCAACTAGGTTACACGTGCGTCCAAAGCAACTCACACTGCCTTGTGCACGTCAGTGCGTGAATCAATCGAACGCACAAATAATATAACTATATAAAACTGGTGCGTACATTTGGCAGGACCGAAGACTACCCCCGTAGGTAATAAATGTACGTAACACTAATCTGTGCCGCGCCTAGCAAATGTGATGCTTTATCACCAACAAGGAGTGTCAAATGTTTGGACAATATCAAATATCTGCTACATAACAGAGAAAGAAAAAAGTGCTGACCATGGAACGCATGCAATAGTCAGTACAACAGTTTAAAATTAGTACTGCCGGAATGAAAGACAGATCGAGAAGGGGTCTCCCCAAATCCGTCTCCTCACAGTGATCCGGACGTTCTGCTTCAGTTATTCTGTTCTGAGCAAAGCAGCATTTTATGACAGTCTGTAATTTCTGGTTGTCGTGTTTTGTAGTTGTCTATGTTTCGGGGGCCATCAAATAGGATAGTCTTGATATTTTAGTTGCAGATTCTGATTATTGTATTAGACATGATTTCTTTTGATTTCCATGTCCAGTACATTGCAATGCAGCTAATAGGAAATATACCCACCTAAAAAATATTTATGGAATGATTGATTCCTGTGTACACACAAAGGGATCCTCGCCAGTGCTTTGGAGTTCGTGCACTGTGATGAGATCTTCCTTGTGTGATCTAAGGGAGGAGATCGGAGCATTGATAGAGTTGTTCGTGTGCAATGAACAAAAAATAACAATAAACAAACCAACCCAATCCCGTGAAAGCTAGTCTTGCTTTTTGTATTCTTATATTGGTATCATTGTCTGTTTTTTTTTTGGTCAACCATCCGTATTTCTCCCAACGCATATGTATAATTCCACATAAGGCGTTGGTGTATCCCCAGTGAAGTCTATCATTTGTCTCATTTAGTCACATAATGTTTGTTTTCCTCTGTGTATATATTCAGAAACAGTTGTTCTCTAATCAGTTATTCTCATTTTGTCGTTCAAATGGTTATGGTACAGAACAGTCTGAAGCTAGATAATTTTGTCTTACTCTGGAGAGGGACTTCCAGTTCAACAAACAGTAATGACATAGATCTGTTTTGGGACACACATGTTATTAAACATTTCGCGACCTTTGACCTGCGACCTTAAGCTATCCATTTAAATTCTCTTACAATATCTTTTTTTTTTAAAATAAAGTTTTGCCTCGTTTTGGCGAGGCGCGTCCCGTTCAACCTAGTCGGTTATATTAGGGCGCATATCCAAACACAAAAGACCATTAGGTCTGAGATAGGCTATTTGTTTGCATTTCTCTTACAATATCAGCGCTTGGCTCAACAACAATGAACTGCCACTGGCGGTACATGCCAACACGTGATAGTTATGCTTTCTATTATATTTTTATGTGTGTAAAAATTGTGCGATTCCCCTGACCTGACCCCAACCCTGAAAATCATAAGTGTGACCACAAGTCCTGGACCAAAAAAAAAAAAAAATAAATAAATAAAAATAACACTTCTGCGCTTAGAAACTTTTTTTT
Organism: Oreohelix idahoensis; assembly: GCA_024509875.1. NCBI lineage: Eukaryota > Metazoa > Mollusca > Gastropoda > Stylommatophora > Oreohelicidae > Oreohelix > Oreohelix idahoensis. The sequence goes on from JAMPIV010004303.1 coordinate 54,757, forward strand.
TTTTTTTTGGTTTTAACTTACTCGACAGCCAGGCCAGCAATCCTGTCCCCAGATCAAAAGAAGTTGTTATTCACTGTCATGACGTTTCACCTGTGAAATGCGGGTCAATTCCTTCCCGGGTCTTTGTTATATTACATTATATACATCTACGAATAGGAATCGCCAAAGCTGCATGTAGTAACAGTAAGAAAAATATTGGTATGTAAACAATTAACTCATGAAGTAAAAGTGAGAATCATCAAACGTGACATGTATTCTACATTACTAAATGTATGGTGTAGAAACATGGGCATGAACAAACAATTGGAAGAAAGAACTGAGGCTCTTGATGTGTGGATATAGAGAATAATGGGGCGCATCTCCTGGAAACAGAAGAAAACAAATAAAGAGGTGATGGAAAACCTAGGAGTAGAAAAACATTTTATCTTAAACAAGTTGCCACGCAAACCATCTCTGCAAATGCACACGAAGTGCTTTGTCAAATGCTTCCTGCAGTGGAGGCACTGCCCTGCTTAGGAACGTCAAAGGTGAAAGGCAAAGAAAACTTTACTGGTATAAAATGACAGGGTCAGTGAGAGCGTCAGAGGAATAAAAAGAACAGGATGGAAATAAAGTTATAAAGGATGACGTCATTATTAAGATCACATCAATCCTCTCTTGCCCCCCTGTTTTCCTCGATAGTCTCCAATAAGACAAGGCGAGAATAGAACTACTGCATTCTGGGGCATGTCGTATGAAAGAGGCGACTGATATGAGACTACATAAGGCTTACAACTTCATCATGCAAAGTAAATTGCGAAAGGACCCATCACTGCAAAAGGGGATCGAATGCTTTGATGCATGCTTCTTGCTTGGGATCAAGTTGCAGCAGCTGCTATATGCTTCTTAAAGAGCAAAAAGGGATTAGAAGAATTCTCTCTTGATGCGTCAGACATTGTTTAATTATACTTGGTAATCAAAGCATGATCCCGGACATGTGGAGCGGCATTAACAGGTGATACCAGTTTATTTTAAGTTTATTTTCTCATATTTCTCACTTGGCTTTCGTTTTCTTTGCTTTCCCTGACGAAGGCCCTGTCCCCGCAGCGTAGGCAAAATTCTTTGTCTTTTGTCCTAGTAAGGCGCACTATCGTTTTTCGCCTTAAAAAAAAAAACCTGCCCTATATTGTACATGGCACAATTTAGAATTGATACTAATCAATCAAATAATTAATAATCAATTAACTGAGATTATCCATCTCTATTGTTTGTCTCTCCATTATCTCTTGCGTATCATTTGCCTCGTTTGTCATAATTAAGTCTAGCCGTCTATTTGCCAGTCTGTTGGTCTTACAGTATCACACATATTGCTTTCCACTTGTCTGCTGCAATAATAAACAATCGACCCAGATTTCTGTAGAACGCTGATCAACTTGGCTCGTCTTGATTGGCAGCCGCAAAGATGGACGTGACAGTTTCCGTGTAAGGAATACGCGGTGAGGAGAATATAAAAATAAAAGACGGTGGAAGAAGAGATACGACAAGTTGAAGTATTCTGAGACGGAAACGGCTAAAAAAGCATACATTAAGATAAACAGGAGATGGAAGACAACAATTGTGCGATAAATATGAGAAAATCAACTAGAAAGATCAAACAGAAAATAAATAAATTAGAAAAATGATTAGGCCAAAGATGCCAAAGTGTAAAGAAAGACAGACAAAAGACGAAAGCTGGCAATAATGAGAGATAGACTGAAGGAGATGAAAATAGGAAGAAAGATAAACATAGAAGTTACAGAATCAGAAAAGTTAGTAAGCGTACTAGTAAATAGTACTGAAACGAGTAAGTAACCCTGCAAAAAACATAGCGTGAAATCTTCTTCTTCTTCTTCGTTCGCCCTGAAAAGGACGGTGGTTGCGTCGTGTCTGTTTACGCCTAAGCTGTGATATATGCACCTTTCGGTCGACACATCCGACTTCAGCACGGCATTTTTTAGGGACCGGGTTTGCCTTCCCATTGCGATCCGCACTCGCTCAGCCAGACTGCACTGCTGCAGACTGTTTCCAGGACCACCACGTGGAGGTAGAGTGCGGTCTTGACCAGCTCTGGTTCGCTGGTCCTGATGCAAGCAGTACAGCTATGGGTCGCTGACTGCATTCACTATTGCTGCATCTTGGGGTCCCATAGATTGAAATAATTATGTTGTATTTTTTCTGCAGCATGTCCTAAAACGGCCCCTCATTATCCTATGGTCTTTTAATTCCTTTCCATTCTTCATTGGATCTTTGTAGTCAAAATTATCATGACTTATGGTCAATATACCATGAAAAAAAAATTTGAAAGGCATACGCAATCTTTAATTAATGGATGTTAATGCGTGTAATTTAGCTTTCACGGTGCAATGCGCGAAATCTCATACATTTACCAACAGAGGCATCCGTCACGTCCGCCGTGTTCATAAATGTGTGTGACGGTATTGCCTCCCCTGCTGTGCAGTAGTGGTCCAACAGTGGCCAAATCTCAAGAGTATCTAATTGGGCTTTAAAGAAGCCATATCATTTAGATAGAAGGGTAATGACGCTTCTATCCCGAGGGAGTTTTTCACAAGATATTCAGAAAAGCGAAAACAATGCTGCATTGGCTGAGCACGTTAATTCTATGATCTGCCGACAACTTTTGTGAAGGATAAAGCAGTTATTAGTTTCAGCTCGTTAAGGCCCCACCCTGATTTACTCAGTGGAATTCTTATTATTCTGGTATAGCTCTGTTTAGAGTGTGTTTAGTAAATTGACTGAGACAAACATGCAGTACATTTAAAATGATTAAATCGAAGTTAAATGTGAATATTAACAAATAATAGATTTAATAATCCCTTAGTTTTAACAAGGGTTAAAATAACTGAATAGTTTAAAAGAAAATGATCATCATTGAGTGAAAGTAGGTTTTATGAAAAAAGTTCACTTTGGCATCTTATACGTTTCACTTAGCTGCCAATAGTAGTTTCTGCTCCCGCTGATGGGTTCTGTGCAGATAGGTCACTGGAGTTCTCTTGTCTCTGGTTAAGCTTAAAGGTGCAGGACATTCCCAGAACAATCAAGGAGTAACTGCCAAGCTGGTTCCGCGTTTCTACGTCAGTCTACTTCTTCTTCTTCTTCTTCGATCCTTAACCACCGACCGTCAAAGCAGTCAGTGGCCATCACGCCTAGTGGCGTCTTGTAGGGCAACAACAAATTGATTCCACTTTGCTCGCCAAGTTGTTTTTGGTCGGCCTCTCTTTCGCTTTCCTTCAGGGGTCCAAAGCATAGCTGTTCTTGTGATGGCATCGGGGTCTCTTCTGAGGACATGACCAACCAAGCTCCAGCGTCTGCCAGCTATGATGGTGTGCATGTCCTCTTGCTTGCTACGAGTAAGCAGATCTTGGTTGGTGATGGTATTCGGCCAAAAGATTCTGTGAATTTTTCTTAGGCATGTTGTGTGAAAAGAGGACAATTTTGACATTTCCTTCTCTGTGACTCTCCAGCATTCCGCACCATAGAGAAGCACAGAAAGCACGCAACTCTGATATAATCTTAATTTTGTGCTTGTGCTGTATTGGGAGGACTTCCAGATGTCATTTAGGCTAAAGAAGGCTGTTCTTGCCTTATTCATTCTGATGTTGATGTCTTTGCCTGCCCCACCGTCTGGTGTTACTATGCTTCCTAGGTATGTGAAGGTATCTGTCTGTACCAGTTGCTGATTCCTTACTGATATGGGCTCAGGGCTGCTCACATTGAGCGTCATGACCTCAGACTTCTTTAAATTGATGTTCAAGCCCACCTGCTGGCTAAATTTATTAAGTCTATCCGTTTTTTCCTGGATGTGTTGATGTGAATGTGCCAGCAGTGCAATGTCATCTGCATATTCCAGATCTTCCAATGTAGAAAATGTAGTCCATCTTATTCCTCTTGGACTGCCCTCTGTTGTCTGGCGCATCACCCAGTCTATGACTGTTAAAAATAGAGTGGTTGATAAGGGGCATCCCTGTCGTACTCCTGTCTTCACCTCGAAGGTTAGGTTACTCTTCCCAACACTACACGTAAAGTTGGCATAGAGGCTTTTTATGATTGACACTATGCAGCTTGGAATTCCATAAGCCCTCAGTATTTTCCATAAACTGTCCCTATGTATGCTGTCAAAAGCCTCTTCAAAATCAACAAAATTTATGTAAAGCTGTCTTTGCCATTCTGAGCACTGCTCTATAATGTTCCTGAGAGTGAATATATGGTCTACACATCTTCTGTTCTTTCTAAATCCTGCTTGTTCTTTCCTCAGTTTGTAGTCTACTTCTACCCTAACTTTATTCCAGAGATTAGTACCTTCACTGGTACTACCACCAACAACTATGATAAAAGAATAGAAACGAAACGCTCTCCTGAGTATTGGGTTTCCCGACACATACTTTCTCCTATTCTACCATTCCATCTAAGAATTTACCCTTGATGAGAATTAAACTTAATACCTCGAGAGAAACTTTCTTTACATTTAAATTGAATAGCTTTATCCTTATTTTACATTTAAATAAAAAGGTTAATAGTACAGATATAGAATGTTTACATTTACATCTCCACTGCTTGAATAGTGTTCACAATATAAACTGAATCTGATTTAATTTACATTTACACTGATTGAAAAGTTTGAAACTTTCCTTAACTTTAAAGGGCATATGTTTACACAGACATTTCCACTGGTTTGAAAATGTAAATATTATACATAGAATGTACAGCATTTCTTTCATCTTTCCCTCCCTGCTCCATATGGAACCTGGGACTACCGATGCTTTTAGTTCTCTGTTCAGAGGTCATAACGCTCAATGTGAGCAACCCTGAGCCCATATCAGTAAGGGATACGCAACTGGTACAGATAGACACCTTCACATACCTAGGATGCATAGTAACACCAGACGGCGGGGTAGGGAAAGACATCAACATCAGAATGAATAAAGCAAGAACAGCCTTTTTTAAGCCTAAACAACATCTGGAAGTCCTCTCAATACAGCACAAGCACAAAATTAAGATTATATCAGAGCTGTGTGCTTTCTGTGCTTCTCTATGGTGCGGAATGCTGGAGAGTTACAGAGAAGGAAATGTCGAAATTGTCCTCTTTTCGCGCAACAGGCCTAAGAAAAATTCACCGAATCTTTTGGCCGAATACCATCACCAACCAAGACCTGCTTACTCGGAGCAAGCAAGAGGACATGCACACCATCATAGCTGGCAGACGCTGGAGCTGGGTTGGCCATGTCCTCAGAAGAGACCCCGATGCCATCACAAGAACAGCTATGCTTTGGACCCCTGAAGGAAAACGAAAGAGAGGCCGACTAAAAACAACCTGGAGGAGGACTGTGGAGGCTGAGATGCAAAGAATGAACCAGAGTTGGGGCACTGTACGAAGGATGGCCACCGATCGAGCAAAGTGGAATCAATTTGTTGTTGCCCTACAAGACGCCACTAGGCGTGATGGCCACTGACTGCTTTGACGGTCGGTGGCTAAGGATCAAAGAAGAAGAAAGTACATCATTTCTTTCATCTGCTCCATATGGAACCTGGGACTACCGATGTTTTTAGTTCTCTGTAAGGAGCAAGCAATAAATCAGTCATCAGTCCTTGCAGTGGTGGTTCATGAAATCATCATTCTATATGATGAGGTTGCTAGCCTCAAATGACGTGGACACCCACAAGCGATTTTCACATATTAATATTCACATGGCAATATATACATATTAGTCCACATGTTAGTAATGAAAAATATAGAATGTAAAATAACAACTTACGCCAATCCTGGCTCACAGACGTTTTGCTCAGATGAATGAAGTTAAGGCACTTGATTAGGCCTCCTACACGTGTTCTTAGGGTCGTTACTTTTATAAGATAATTCCCTCTATGACTCCGTGCGTTTCAGTTTCCTCAGCCTTCCTTATTAAAATGGTTTTCCTGGGCTGTGTAAGTCCTTCAAGATTGTTCCACAAAGTTCGGTCTGATAAATGGAAATTCTGAATTCTAACTTTTGGCTAGTCTGGTTGTGTCATGGCAAGCGTGAATGTCACAGTGTCTTAACTCTAAAACGCGTCAGGTTATATTCCTGTCCTACCCCCGCATCTGTTTGTGATGGAGCTGCTCAGGGCTCCAATCATTTCAAACAAAAACGTTGGGTGTGGTCATTTCAAAATATTCCGACATGGAATAATTTTGCGCGTGATGCAAAGGTCACGTTTCCTATATATGGCAATCAAACCTTCGATGCCTTGTGTACCAACTCATAAACACATTGGTAAACTCTCTCAGCAATGTGTGTAAGATGTAACATCTTATTACTTTATCGAAAGCAATCTTGTCAGTCCTGTCTGTCCAAAATATGTCATCCCGTATTACCAGCTTTGCGACGAGCGCAGTCTCGCCTTATCAGCAATTAAGCAAATACGCTGAGCGATTTTAGTGTTTAATCCGTAGTCTAATGTCGACTGCACTCGCGATAGCCAACATGGTTGTCGATAATATTATCTCAGCCGCTCCTTGCAAAGCTTTAGGGAAAGGACGGGTAACAAACTGACCTGATGACTTATCTCTGAGAGGGGTGTAAGAAGGAAAATACAAAATATTTGCTACAGTGCACAGAAAGAAAGAGGGTTCCGGTCAATGAAACACGTAAATAATCAATACAACAAATGTCCAGGATACGGCCGTAGTGAACAAGAGAGCGACAAGAGAACGACCCAAACGTCATTTTGTGACAATGGCACGTGTTACAAAAAAAAAAAAAAAACAAAAAAAACAAAAAAAAAACAAACGATGGCCTGTGGAATAAAACCAGGCAAGGATTGATAGAGCTGGAAATTAAAGAGAGAAATTGCTGATGAAAATAACTACGCTCAGGCAGTGGCGTATTAAGGGGGTGCGAGGGGTCGGTTCACACCGGGTGACAGCCAGGAGGAAGGGCCATAGGATATTGTTATGACACACTGTTTACTTGACAGCAAAATATATTTTCCTATGTGTTTATTTATTACGGAGGAGGGGGGGGGGGAGGGAAGGTGTGCCAAAGATAGTATCGACTCTGAGTGTCAACTGCTTTAAGTACGCCCCTGCCCTCAGGAAACAAGCAAACATTATAAGAAGAGATGGTGTTGACTGTAACCACTGTAGACAAGAAGAGAGGAGAACCTGGAGTAGAAAGGCGAAAGAGGAAGCCATGGCAACATAGAACTAATTGGCAGTTGAGAGAAACAACTCAGAATATAAATAAGAGGCGAGAAATAGTCACCACGGTCACCCTGAAAAGTCGCTGGCCAACGAGGAAATGACACTGTTGGGACTGATCTTGCAAACCGACTGAAGCAGTTCTATTGCAGAGAAGTCTGAATCGGAGATTAACTGACGGATGTCACGAACTTCAGCTGCCAACTCCTCTTAACAGCAAGAGTGAACCCAAAAAGTGAAAGTAAATAATAGTTAAGGTTCTATGCTTAACAGGGAGCAAAAATGATTAGTGAAGAGGATGTTACAAAAGAAACACAAATTAAAAGAGGCATTCCGATCTCATAACATGACAATATTTTGAAATTAATTTGTGACTGATTTATTGTAGCTATCGAACTACCAAAATTCTATGTTTTATATTAGAGATGCACTCTAATTTAACTGACAGACGTTGCGTCGAGGTTGAACGGGGCACGCATCGTCAAAACAAAGCAAAACTTCTATTTAATTAAAAAACAATAAATAGATCAAATTCAGGCTGGTAAGTAGATTATTTTTTTATATGACCAATATACTCTATCATCAATCTCATCAAGACAAACAAATCATCACAGGCACCACAACTGCGGGAGCATGTGGATGTTTGGTGCAGGCTGCAATGGTGCCTCTGCAGTGGCATACTAACGGGGATGCGAGGGGAGGGGGGCTAGTCCGTCTCAGGGGACAGCCAGGAGGGTGTGCCATCGGATACTATTTTGACACTACTGTACTGTTAAAAAATCTGCTTGCAAGCATAAATACAATTTTCTTTGTGTTTTAAGGGGGTGTGGGTGCAAAGACCGGATCCGCTTCGGCTTTCATCTGCTAAAGTACTCCCTAGGCGTACTTAAAGGGAGCAAAGAAAAATAATGATAAATGACTACTTTATTCTATTATAGACCGAAAGGGAGGCATCAAAGAAGAGTTGGCCACTCGAAAGGCAGGTGCTGGGAGACTTTTTCAGGCCATAAACCGATGATTCCTCAGCAAGAGAGAGGTTGGTAAGAAAACGAAGATGGCTGTATACCGCTCCACCTATGTCCCAGTCTTGACATATGGATGAGAGTCATGGGCAATGACTACAACCCACAAAAGCCAGATCCAAACCTCAGAAATGAGGTATCTGAGGAAGGTGGTTGAAGTAACAAGAAGAGACATGGTCCGCAACCAGACGATACGTCAAGGCCTAAAATCCCACCCCCTGCAGACACAAATAGAACAGTCCCAACTAAGATGGTTTGGCCATGTCTGCAGAATGGGAGAAGATCGGCTACCACGACAAGCATGGGAAACAAAGAGCCAGGGATCCAGACCTCCAGGATGACCCAGAGTCCGCTGGGAGGACAACATTAGACAATCTTTGAAGGACCGAGGACTAGAATGGAACCAGGCCAGGAAGAAGACAGCTGATAGAATAGTCTGGCGCTCTCTCTTCCAAACCTCTACACCTCACGGTAGAAGGGGAACGACTAAGTAAGTAAGACTACTTTATTAATATAACCATTTTGGGTTTAACGATGAGTGCTTCCGGAAAAAGAAGGGGGGGGGGGCACTTGACCTTTAAAAAAACCCAGCTCTCTGTGCTCTTTTCATTCAATCCTGATTGTCGCAGATATATTTGATGGCGCCCTCTAATTGACGTTGAATGCGAATCCAATTGTCGCATAAAGAGTTTTGTATAGTAAGGAAGATGTGTAGAAAGCACATAGACCTTTAGACACTAGTTTTCACAGATGTGAGCTAGTGTTGAGGGAAAGAGTTAACAGAAGGGCACAGGTTGGTGTCAGTGATTCTCTCACCTTTAGACTGCCAACTCTTGTATTTTTCTGGCGACGACTAACTCTTTCTTACTCAAATCTTTTTGAAGATGAACTAATAGCAACAGGTAATAAATAATACAAGGAGGGTTGAGAATGTTTTTCTGAACAGAACATACAATCTACTAAGTCAAACTCAGAATGATGGTGAGTTACCGAATGTACATAATTACTTTAATTACCGTAGAAATATAAAATCAATGTTGACATATACTTTGAAACAAAGAAATACTAGGAAATTTAGAACTGTCAGTGTCTTTGGTTCAGATAAGAAGTAAGAGGCTATTTTCCTCACGGACGAAAAGTTTATTCCTATGGCTATTTCGTGGAAAAGTGAATTCTGACTTTGGTCTGGGTTTTAAGTAGACTTATCTGTTTGGACTCCTCCTGGGCGTCACAGTAGGTAGGGATTACCAACTGGAGAATATGATTCAGTGAGGCTACAGTCCAAGAGATGACTAGGCTGTTCGTTCACCTGGTTGTGAAGTTGCGTTATGAAGTTCAGGTGCTGACGAGGTGTTAACTGCTTAAAGCTGTAGACTGCTCAGGGTTGCTGACTTGTGATCACCGCTCGAGGGTTTGAGACGTAAGCACTAGTTCTCTCTGTAGCATAGAGCAACTAGTCGGTTTAATCGCAACAATTTACAGCAATCAAATCCAGAAACTGGCTAGGATTCTGCAACTGGGCTGTGGAAGATAATGCAGGTAATCAATCTTCTGTTTGTTTTTACAGATATATTAACTACAGCCACTCTGGACATTTCGTCTCAGAATGGTGCCTAAATATATATTTACCTGAAACCATAACAGTCAGTCTTCCTTAAAAGCGACTGTCCGTTTGTTTACAAATTCCTGTCTAGCGGTAGTCTCACAATAAGGTCGGGTCAGTAAGGTCAACCTTTGTTATAAGCAGCCACGCCTGGCCGTGTGCGTTCATGCGTGACTGCATTGGAGGAATGCTATTTCATTCACTCGTCCGTTGAACAACACGGTTCTTCTCTCGTTCACAACAGTTTTCTTCATCACTTTCCTAATACAATTAGCTTGTAGTACTTTCTCATATCAGCCAGTACTTACATCATTATAATGCATCAATAACATTCATAATACATAAATGCAAAATAGCTATCAATCTAATGTAAAGAAATAAAACCACAATATTAAGTATTTCACACTTTACATCCATTAACTAATCCCTTGATATTAGAGTTAGCTAATTAAGCGAATACTGAGAGTTTGCTTACCGCTCAGGACTTTATCCACAGCTTAAGAAATAGAACTTTAATAGCGTTACTCTCAATCACATATACTTGTAGATATGAGGTAGTTGAGGTTTCTATTCTATAACTTCTAAGCGTGCGTTGTCTTCGACGGTTAAATCAGCAAGTGATCTTAAAACTCAGCATATGTTCGCATGAAGTTAAAATATTTCCTGATTCCCACGCCAAGAGTTAATTATGTCCCGTCTCATGCTAAGACACGTAAAAGATTTATCGTGCCGGTCTCCAGTTGACCACTGCACACTGAAATATAATACTCTGGGAACCACTGGTTTCGACCAAGCTAATAAATCGTATAGACATCTTTAAAGAAATGCTTTCTAGTGCCTTTGTAGAAGAAGCTAGAATTTTGGATCGAATGACAGGGCTATTAATGAGGACTCGAAAAACAGCTAAAGCACAGATCGCAGGTGCAAATATTTCCGTAGAGAACACAGACAAATGTGAAGGAAAAGAAAAGTAAGGAATTTTAACATAATCTAGACAAAATCTTCGAGCACTCTGTGACACTGATAAACACACTAACAGGCACAATCGCCATCGAGAACAACCAAAACACACAGTGACCACAATAGCTGAAACTGGCCAGAGAATCAATGCAACCCTTATCGACGTTGCTAAGAGGGCTTAACTGACACTTCAGTTCCTAGCAACCAATAGGCGTCTCATTTCTTCTGGTGGTGTTTGGTGAAGTGTTATTTCTTGCAGCCTCCAATGTGCTCTAAAGGGTACAAAGGAAATATTCGAGTCCTGGCATAATGACACGCCGGCAGTCATTTTCGAAAGAAACAAGAGAATTCTAAATCGCGTGTTCCGTCAGTTAGTGAAAGGTTTGACACTTATTGTTGACCTGGATATTCAGTTACACTCAGCTTGATGTCTTAGAACAAGTAAATAAATAAACAAACAACACACAAAGGTATGTTATCAGGCACTCAGTGAGAAATAAATAAATAGAAGACTATAAACAGAAAAATGTGTGTTGTTGTTGTGTGTTGTTTGTTTATTTATTTACTGTTTACAGGCCTCAGGTTTCCTCTCCTTATATGTCATAGAACAAGGCCCGGGATCGGGCGTCCGCAATCTACAGGTAGACTACGGGGTATAATTTGGTAGATCTTTATGTGACGGAGGGGGGAAAAGGAAATAATTTTAAAGCTAAAGAAAGTTAGAACTAGCCCTCTTCCCTTCCCCTCAGCATTTAAAAGCCTGGTGTCCCCAAGATTAAAGGAACGAGGCAACCAACACTTTTGTCAAGAAAAGTAATGCTGAGAGACATTTTGAAACTGCTCATTTTACAAGTCAAAATAATCTTCCACTTAGCTCTGCAGGCATGATTGTATCAAAGTAGATCTCTCAAGTGTTTGAAAGTAGATCTCCACAGCTCCGGGGCTACCTACGGCTGTCTTAGAATTTCGCTCCAATTTTCTGTGCCATCAAGATTCCGCAATTATTTTTAAACCGAGGTGAACAAAAGGATACGGCTAAAACAGAACAAGAAAGTGAGAAAGAGAAAAAAGAATTTCATATGTTTTTCATAAGTTAGATAAAGCTTTAGGTAGGAAATTCTGATCTCAAATGATCTATTTGGTGAATTGTGCGTAGTTAAATTATATTTAAAAAACCTAATTGGAAACTGTGCTAAATTTACACAGAGAAATAGGAAAATGAGTGATATCTTCTTTGTCGCCTTCCCCAAGTGGACATAGATCTGTCCGCTTGATTTGGTATTTCTTAAAAAAGATGGTACTTGAGTCTGCAATGACCGGTTCTCAGTTTGAAAATTATCATTTGGTCTCTGAACAAGAGTAATATGCTCTTTACACACACACACAGTTGGAGGGACACACAATGCTTTTAAAAACAAGAATACAAAATGCTAGAGGAGCTTTCATTGCTTTGGGAAATATCTGAGATCATAAGAAATCAGGTCCAACATTAAAATAAGTATTTTCAATTCAAATGTCAAGTCAATCCTATGACTCTGAAACATGGAGAACCACAAAAGAAAACAACAACCAAAAAGCTACCGGCTTTCATCAATTGATGTTTACGTAGAATAGAAGGATGGAAATGGTATGACAACATAACTGGTGTGCAACTTTATGACAAGAACCAGGCAAGCGCCAGTGGAACAAGAGATGACAAGAATCAGGCAATCGTCAGTGGAACAAGAGATGACAAGAATCAGGCAATCGTCAGTGGAACAAGAGATGACAAGAATCAGGCAAGCGCCAGTGGAACAAGAGATGACAAGAACCAGGCAAGCGCCAGTGGAACAAGAGATGACAAGAATCAGGCAAGCGCCAGTGGAACAAGAGATGACAAGACCCAGGCAAGCGCCAGTGGAACAAGAGATGACAAGACCCAGGCAAGCGCCAGTGGAACAAGAGATGACAAGAACCAGGCAAGCGCCAGTGGAACAAGAGATGACAAGAACCAGGCAAGCGCCAGTGGAACAAGAGATGACAAGAACCAGGCAAGCGCCAGTGGAACAAGAGATGAGAAGACGCCGGAGATGGATAGGACACACTTTGAGGAAACGTGCAATGGAAGAGAATGTTTTGTTTCACAGAAACAAAATAAAATAAAATAAAATCTAAAATGGCCAACGAACTGGCGTCACAAGAGAGATAAAAATGGTGTCAGCTATGAAATCACTCGTCGAACAAGCCAATCTCACGATGAGCTGTGGGGCTCATGTGGCAAAGTCTTTAATGTAACAAAATAACAACTAATTCTTTTTAAAATGACATTGTTTTGTATAAATTAGTTGGACAGGTTTGAAGAAATAAAAATTTCAAAATAGGAGCTGACTTTTAAATCACCCCTGCACTCCGTCAATTTAACGATAATTACGACGGAACAAAAGTCGGTTACGAAGCAGCCGTTAGGTAAAACAACGGCACTCACAGAAATCGTTATTACACGTGAAGGAAATGAACGGTTGGCGGGCGGTAGAAGAGAAGCATTATGGTTAATTGACAAAAGAGATTTGTTTCCACGCACAGGCAAATCCACTACGTATACGAGCACCAAAACGTCATCCAGGTCGATTCACACTTGAATGCCCTGAGCGGCAGTGGGTGCACATACAATAACTACTCATGGTGACTGTTTCACAAACACGCACGCACTCGTGGCACAAACATAATATCGATATCATTCCCTGTTATTCCATGTGGCGCATCGGCTGGATCTACAAATTCTAGCCGTCAATTGCTATTTTTGGATCATCTACTGTAATTTGTTTTCATGAGGTACCTGTCGCCTTGGCTTTCTCGCCAACAGTACCTCTCCAAGGTTTTATTGGCTTCCCTACTCGTGTTCTCCCGTCGTGGGTACTAGTTATGAGGAAGTATGAAAATACCGGTAGGTTGTTTATTAAGTGTGGGTCGTATACATCAGGGATTCTCAACCTTTTTTGATCATGGTCCCCTTCTGAGCCTTATTTGCCTCTTTGGTCTACCTCATAGTCGCTGTTTGCTGGAAAAAAAGTACTTTTTCATAAATACGGCACTTACTGTGCCCCCCTAGAAGAATACCATGGCGCCCTTGTGGAGGGGGGGGGGGAGATATGGCCCACGCTGAAAACCATTGGTATATATCACCCCCATTTCTTTTTAGCCACTTTATTTAACTTCGCCACAGCTTTATATATTCAAATCTTTGACATTCATCGATCAAAATCTCTAGCTTCCCTATAGTAGAGAGCTCAAACATGGAATGCAGCTCCCTTTTATAGTTCATTTTAATTTTTTGTGACTAGCACTGACGCAGCCGAAAGTTTATAATAACTTTATATATATATATATATATATATATATATATATATATATATATATATATATATATATATATATATATATATATATATATATGTGTGTGTGTGTGTGTGTGTGTGTGTGTGTGTGTGACAGCGCCATCTTGTCATCACAAATGTCTCCGATGTTCACTGCCTGATTACCACACAATCTTCAAGACAATAGTTGTGTGTTATATTTGATAGTTGTGGGTTATATTTGTGTTTTCGCTATTTCTAGAGCGATAATCGCGTGTGTTATTTAAGTGGCACAATCAATACGCGCAGCGGACTAAGTTGAGTGATTCGCCCTAGAGCCTATATAAATAGATAGCGAGCCGGGGAAAGGCCTATTTGAAGATCCGTCCAGACAAGAGTAAACGAAGATACGAGGTGCCCTGTGCGGGTAGAACAAAGACATGACACGATTAGCAACTGAGCACTGGCTGGGTGTTTTGTTTGTTGGTTTATTTGTTTAATGTTTGCTTAAGTGTGCTCTTTGTCACTGAATGGGTTGTATAAATAAATACAGCCCCTGCCTTAGAATCAAGAGTTTTATTGTTGATCGGGTCGGTTGCGAGTGTGCAAGAGAGTGATCACATATCACAATAGCATCATCATCATCTCGCCCACCCTATCACAATTGGCGTCATCGGCAGGATAGGCAGACAGTGACACCGAGCAAACAGCAAACGAACAAATATTGTAAACACCCAGCAGTGCATTCTTGCAGCAAGATGGCTAATGCGCCTGTGAAGGTAGTATACGTGAAGGTGCCGGAGGTAAGGCAATTTGGTGGAAAGGCAAGTCCCACTTGACAAGATTTTTTGAACGACGTAGAGGCTGTGTGGAAGGTAGCGCCCTTTACTGCCGAAGATAAGGCAGACGTTATCTGGAACAACGTTACACCAGTGGTATCTAGAGAATTACGGATACGTGGTGGAGCCAAGGCCAGCCCTGAGAAGTTACTCGAGATAGTGGAAGAAGCTTACAGTGAGCGACAACTAGTCAATGGGATGACTAGGAATTTCCAGGCCGTGAGTCAGGGGCCTAGGGAATATGCTGTTTCCGGTGAAGGCAAAAAGCCTGATACACTGGTGCAGATAGCAGGTGCAGAAGCTCACAATGAAGAGGAGGCACTCAATGCAGAATTATCTCTTCTAAAGTCCCAGCTAGCACAGCTATCAAAGACCAGTTCGCCAGTACAAGGGGAGGTGCAAAGAAAGAAACAACCAGGCCAACTGTCACGTAGCGTTTAAAGGATAAGAGAATTATTTAGAGGAAATAATAGATCTGATGTGGAAGATTTGGCTCAAGGAATCCCTGCTGGGTTTTCCCACTTCCAAAGGGTGACGAAGAGGGTAAATTCTCCTAACTCGACAGGTCTGGAAAAGATTGTAAGGAGATATTTGGTCTCTCGCTACCGTCGTCCCCTTCTCAGTTATCTATTATTATTATTCTTTAAATTATATTATATTTTACGAGCCCCCCCTCCCTTATAAAGGAAGATAAACATAGACAATATTCAACATCTAATGGAAGGAACAAAGCGTGGGGTACAGTATATACACCCAATTGGTTTATTGCAATAAAGTGAATAGATGGTGAATGATAGTATTGTCGATGGAATTAGTGTCTGCTGTATGTATTATGTGTCTCACAATTCACGTGTTTTTCATCATGGATGACTAAACTTTGTGGCATTGATTAGGTGAGTTTCCTTTGTCGTGGACTTAGCTTTTCAGCCCCCGGCTGATAGTGAAGTGTGGTTAGTTCTCCGGTCTCCTGACGTTGCCCCGGTAGGTCTTGAATGGTTCGGATTTGCCTTCTCTGTGCTCGACTCCGTATTCTGCGCTGAGATTGGACTGTCGTGCAAGGCTCCACCATAGACTGAAGACAAATACGACGGCTTCATTAATTTTCTAGCTTTAGAAAGCAGTCTTTCCCTAAGCCGTCCCTCTGCCCGTCACCTCAGATTTTAGTCTCTAACATCATATGTCTAGAGTCTAATCTTGAATTCAAGTTTCTCCTGTCTGTCCTTTATTATATTTCTCTGCCCCAGTGGCAGTATTATAATTCTTTAGACTGATTTATCGTCAGCTTAACCCGATGAATTATTATAAATGTCAGTTAAACCCACCAAATTTATCATAGAAATGTCGGCAACAGTATCGTTAATATTAATTTCCGTTAGTCTAAACGTCGGGTCGAAATTAATCAAATAATATGGAAATTAATAGCTATATATATATATATATTCCCGTTATACATTATTATGAACATGTACATATCCCGTGGGATCATAAAATATACCCGATCACATGTGGCTGGATGTGATCGTAAAACAAAAATATGAATAAAGTAAACATACCAATCTTGCGTCGATTTGCAATGTACTACACATTTCATCACATTATATTCTAGCGAGATTTCACTTACCTACTCAAAGATGGACGCTAACCCGCAATTAGACACGTGGCTTCAGTGCTTTTAATGCGAGAATTCGCCGATAATTGGGTTAGACCTAGCTGTCTCAAGGGTTCCGGGCAAGTGAAGAATGCTCGTGTTTGGCGCACTTTTAGCGGGACATTTCCGCTTGGACACGTGATCCATAGCGTGCATCATGTGACATTAGCGTCAAATAAACGCTCCAATCAATAGCGTTAAAAGTCACGTGGGGTCTTCCTAAAGTGGCATAAACTGGTTTTATCAGCTTAAGCAGTCTTAAATTAAAACAGGTTCCTAGCTACCGAGGTCATTGGTCAACAATGACGTCGTATCTAAAAATAGCGAGAAAATACTGAATACTAGGAGAATTTCCGCAAGTGACACTTCCCGGGACTTTGCGATCATGCATTGAGGATGAGAAAAAAAACGATGTCCGTAAATAATAAAAAAATGAAGAGAAGATTGGGCAAGTTGTCACACAAGCCCCTCCTCAAGTTTGACGTTCCGTCCAACTCCTCTTGTCCTGTCTTCCTCTTCTTTTCCAGTTTCTCATATCTCCTCGGTGGCGTCCGGATGTCTGCTCAAAAAATCTGCCCCTACGTTGTTCTTCCCAGGTATGTATTCTATGTGAAATGAATATGGCTGCAACAGTAGTGACCATCTCATAAGCCGGGCATTAAGGTTCTTCGACGCTGCAAGAAATATCAACGGTTGGTGATCACACTGCACCGTGAACTTTTTCCCGTATAAATATGGTTGAAACTTCTGCACAGCCCATATTAGCGACAGACATTCTCGTTCGATGGTAGAGTAGTTCTGTTCAGCAGGGTTCAATTTCCTACTAGCATATGCGATGGGGAATAGAGTTGCAGAAGGTCTATCACTAGGCTGCAGGAGAGTGGCTCCTATCCCTATATTGCTAGCATCTGTTCGCAGCGTAAAGTTCAGAGTTAAGTCAGGCAGTCGCAGAATTGGCCTAGCTGTGAGTTTCTCCTTCAGCAGCGTGTAGGCATTTTCGCACTCCGCTGTCCAGGTTACTTTGTCCGGGTTCCCATTCTTGGTTAATGCGGTCAATGGCGCACTCAGAGTATTAAAATCTTTAATATATCTCTGGTAGAAGCCACATAGAGACACAAATGACCTTACATCCTTTTTAGTCTGGGGTCGTGGGGCCCGCTGTAACTTCTCAATATTACGCGCATCTGGGAACATGCATCCATGCGAGATAGTGTGTCCCAGGAATTCTAGTTGCTCGCAGGCAATTTGACATTTTGTAGGGCGAGCGGTGAGTCCTGTTTCTCTAAGTCTTTCGAAGAGTAGGGAAACTGCGTCCAGGTGCTCCTCAAAGGTGTTCGTGGCAATAAGTATGTCGTCCATGAAATTACTTATCCCAGGGTGGTTCAGGGGTTCCAGTAGCTTCCTCATCATACGAGTAAAGACGCTTGGGGCGTTGCTTAGCCCAAATGGCAATACATTAAACTCGTAATGGCCTTCAGAAGTACTAAATGCTAACATATGTCGAATTTCCTCTTTTACCGGGATCTGGTAGTACCCTTTGCTAAGGTCTATCTTCGAAAAGTATCGTGCTCTACTCAGCTTGGTGAAAAGCTGATTCTGATCCGGTAAGGGCTCCGCTTGAAATTCCGTTACAGCGTTGAGCCTTCGGTAGTCTATGCAGAGGCGATGTTCTCCTGTGGATTTTCTAAGCAACACTACACTCGCACTATAAGGCGACTCTGATTTTGAGATAATATTTTCCTTAAGCAGGTACTCGATTTCCTCACTCAATGCCTTTGCTTTAGCATAAGGAACAGGATAGTTCTTAACTCGTACCGGGGCGAGGTCTGTTAGCTTCATATCAAATTCTATCAGGTTGGTCATGCCAGGTTTATCCGTGAGTGTACTAGTGTGTTTTCTCAACAACTGTTTGAACCCGTGCCTGCTGATCCTCCGTTAAAGTTGAACTAATCTGAACATCTTGATGAGTTTCGCACTGACGAAGAGGGTATTCACAGGAGGTCAGGGGTTCTGCCTCAGTTTCCGTCGCAATAGCCAGTGTCAGGAAATGTGCTGGTTCTGCACCTGGTCTTTCATAATATCGCTTCAGCAGGTTTATGTGGTAAATTTTCTGCTTCCCCTTTATGGCAATCTTGTAATTGGTGCGCGACATTTTCTCAACAATTTTATATGGACCTCTCCACCCGATTTGCAATTTATTATTGCTACTGGGCAGGAGTAATAATACCTGTTCTCCTACTTCTAGCTCCCTATCCTTCGCAGTGCGGTTGTAGTAACGCGCATGTTTACGACGGGCACGGCGTACATTTTCCTTTGCCAGTTCCCATCCTGTTTTAAGGCGTTGGGTCAACTCCTTCACGTATTGGGATGCAGAGGTGACCGTCTCATCAGCTTTATCATCTGTCCAAGTACGTAACAGTGCCTCTAAAGGTCCTTTTATAGGTCTACCAAACAGCAATGTGGCAGGAGGCATCCCAGTAGAATTGTGGGGTACTTCGCGGTAAGCAAATAGTGCTGCGGGTAAGTATTGATCCCAGCTCTCTGGTTTTTTCCTGCGCAAGTTTCCGAAGGATGGAAATAAGGGTCCCGTTAAACCGCTCCACCTGGCCATTTGCCTGGGGGTGGTAGGGAGAGGTGTGGATATGTCGGGCCTGAAATATCCTAAACACTTCCTCGGTGAGTTTTCCTCGGAATTGGGAACCATTATCTGTCAGGATCTGTGACGGAAACCCTAGCCGAGTAAATATGGTGAGCAGAGCCTCAGCAACATGCTTAGAATCACAGGCGGGCATAGCAATTGCCTCTGCCCACATGGAGCAACAATCCACTAACGTGAGTATATAACTGTTTCTCTTTTTGCTACGAGTAAGTGGACCCACAATATCCACCGCTACTCGTTCGAAGGGTGTGCCCAAGATTGGCATTTCTCCCAGAGTGGCTGGGGCCGTCCAGTATTTCGGCGCTGTCCTCTGGCACTGCGGGCATGATTTCACATATCTCTGGATATCGGCGTTGATACCTGGCCAATAATAATGACATGAAATACGCTGAATCGTGGCACTTATGCCCATGTGGCCACTAAACGGAAGGGCATGGCCCATTTCTAGGACCTGGGCTCGGTATGCTGATGGAACCACAAGTTGCCCATGTTCCTGTCCTCCATTTCCTGCTTTCCGATGCAACAGTCCATTTTTCTTGTAGAAGTCTCCCTTTTGGAGAGGAGTGTGCGCTCTCGGTAGTTTTTTGTAGCAGGGTGCTAGAGATTGATCCTCCGTTTGTGCCTTTTTTAATTCCTCAGGAAGGATGTTGGGTGGGGATTCCAACTCCGTATTCCGTTTGGCCTGTCCTCTAGTGGTGACAGCCGCCACAACCAGGGGTGAATGGGTTCTCCCAAGAACACATACCTACACCCTAAGATCAAGGGATAAATAGGGTCGTCCAAGATCGCTGCACGGATTTCCCCAGTCACATATTTTGATTTGACCTTAATCTTGGCTATGGCCAAACGCATAGGTGCTGCACTTTTAGTAGGTCCTTGTATTTCTATAGTGTCTTCTGTCATCTGGTCAGGCTTGACTAGGGATGCACAGACAACTGCGTCGAATGCAAGGCCTGTATCATAAAGGCAGGTCACCTCTTGGTCATTTACGAGGACTGTCTCAACGACCGGGGGATGTCGGGGTTTGTCCAGAGGTTCTTCCGGTCCATTTCCCCTTGCGGCACTTTTACGTAAGCAGGCAGCATGATGAGGTGGGTTTTTCCGGTTGCACTCCTGCGTATTGTGGGTGATGGTTCTACAGTGCTTACACCATTTTTCCCCTTGCCTCTGCTGCTGGAAATTAGATCTCTGAGTAGTCTTGTAGTCTGGCTTGTCATGCTTTTTGCAGTTAGTATACGGTGGTTTCACTTGGGGGTCCATGTGTGACTGAGCTGTCTGTCTAGGTACGTAATCTGGTTGTTTCCGTCTGGGTGGTGGATTCTCTGATAGTGCTGCCTGATATCGTTCCGCTAACTGGACTATGGATTCTAAAGTGCTGGCCCCATTCTCTGTCAGGAATCTTCTCATGTCGGAAGTCATGGTGTCCTTCAGTTGTTCGATCATGACCATTTCCTTCAGGCCTTCCCAATCATGAGTAAAATTCCCTAGGGCACCCCACTTCTCCACGTAGGAATCCAGTCTCGCAGCAAACTGAGCAAAGTTCTCTCCGACTTCCCTCCTAGAGTTACGGAACCTCTTCCTATAGGCGTCAGCATGTAGCTCATAACGAACCAATAGTGCCTTTTTCAAAGAGTCGTAGTCATCCTGTAAACCTGGAGGAAGCTTGCTATACACGTCATAAGCAGTTCCTCTAAGCCCTTGCGACAGTTTCAGGTTCCATTTGCTCTTCTCCAAACCAAACGTGGTGGCAAACTTCTCAAATTTGTCGAGATACCTATCGATCGAGTCGGCTTGTTCCGAGAAAGCTTCAAATGGAAACGTCAAAGGTCCCAAAGTTGACATGAGTGAGGATGGCAAAGGTCCGGTGCCCCCTGCGTGCAAGGAAGGCATATCATCTGACCGTGGCGATAGGTTGCCTGAGGAGGTAGATGCGGTCGCACCGGCTACTGGTTCAACTCTTTGAGCTTGTCCCTGCATCTCTAACTGCTTCATCTTCAATGCATGCTCGCGTTCATCTCTCTCGCTTCTTTCTCTAGCGTCTACAGCTTTTATCCTCTCATCTATTTCTGCTAACTTTATTCGCTCTTCTCTTTCAGCTTTCGCTGTTTCTCGAGCGTAATACTTATCAGTCTCGACACTGACATAATTTGCAAGGTCCACCCCACTATAACCTAGATCTCGACCGGCCTCCCCTAGTGCTGCCTTAAGCTTAACTATTTCAGCCATCTTTTGCAGTTAAAGTCCACACTGAGTAAGCTAGTGCTACCTTCCAATAGTATTTCTAACAACAAGTAAATACTAATTATTTATCCGACTGCTGTAGAATGAAATTACTACAGTTATGGAGACTTAAGGTCTGTAATTCAATGAAATACAAAATCAAGAACTAACTTAATTAAACACAACATATATATAAAGGGATTCACCAATCAATGCCTGAATTTCTAGAAAAAAATGTTTTCTGTCTTTCTAGAGCTCACTGTGTGAAAATACATGTGTTAAAATGGTATACTGTAATGACTGAATGGATGATACTATCCCAGAGGTATGATAAAATACATAAGTTCAAATCCCCGACCGAGACACCAGTGTCACGTAGCGTTTAAAGGATAAGAGAATTATTTAGAGGAAATAATAGATCTGATGTGGAAGATTTGGCTCAAGGAATCCCTGCTGGGTTTTCCCACTTCCAAAGGGTGACGAAGAGGGTAAATTCTCCTAACTCGACAGGTCTGGAAAAGATTGTAAGGAGATATTTGGTCTCTCGCTACCGTCGTCCCCTTCTCAGTTATCTATTATTATTATTCTTTAAATTATATTATATTTTACGAGCCCCCCCTCCCTTATAAAGGAAGATAAACATAGACAATATTCAACATCTAATGGAAGGAACAAAGCGTGGGGTACAGTATATACACCCAATTGGTTTATTGCAATAAAGTGAATAGATGGTGAATGATAGTATTGTCGATGGAATTAGTGTCTGCTGTATGTATTATGTGTCTCACAATTCACGTGTTTTTCATCATGGATGACTAAACTTTGTGGCATTGATTAGGTGAGTTTCCTTTGTCGTGGACTTAGCTTTTCAGCCCCCGGCTGATAGTGAAGTGTGGTTAGTTCTCCGGTCTCCTGACGTTGCCCCGGTAGGTCTTGAATGGTTCGGATTTGCCTTCTCTGTGCTCGACTCCGTATTCTGCGCTGAGATTGGACTGTCGAAGAGTTTTGGCAAGGCTCCTCTCTATCATAGAAATGTCGTCTGCAACAGTATCGTTAATATTAATTTCCGTTAAATGTCTAAACGTTCGTTAATATTAATTTCCGTTAGTCTAAACGTCGGGTCGAAATTAATCAAATAATATGGAAATTAATAGCTATATATATATATATTCCCGTTATACATTATTATGAACATGTACATATCCCGTGGGATCATAAAATATACCCGATCACATGTGGCTGGATGTGATCGTAAAACAAAAATATGAATAAAGTAAACATACCAATCTTGCGTCGATTTTGCAATGTACTACACATTTCATCACATTATATTCTAGCGAGATTTCACTTACCTACTCAAAGATGGACGCTAACCCGCAATTAGACACGTGGCTTCAGTGCTTTTAATGCGAGAATTCGCCGATAATTGGGTTAGACCTAGCTGTCTCAAGGGTTCCGGGCAAGTGAAGAATGCTCGTGTTTGGCGCACTTTTAGCGGGACATTTCCGCTTGGACACGTGATCCATAGCGTGCATCATGTGACATTAGCGTCAAATAAACGCTCCAATCAATAGCGTTAAAAGTCACGTGGGGTCTTCCTAAAGTGGCATAAACTGGTTTTATCAGCTTAAGCAGTCTTAAATTAAAACAGGTTCCTAGCTACCGAGGTCATTGGTCAACAATGACGTCGTATCTAAAAATAGCGAGAAAATACTGAATACTAGGAGAATTTCCGCAAGTGACACTTCCCGGGACTTTGCGATCATGCATTGAGGATGAGAAAAAAAACGATGTCCGTAAATAATAAAAAAATGAAGAGAAGATTGGGCAAGTTGTCACACCAACCGCGGAAACAGCCAAAGCACGACGAGGGGGTGCGTGAGCAGGAACCTCAACTAGACCTTCTTGTATGTGAGAGTCAGGCGAAAAGGGGTTTGCAAGTACTATAGTGTCCACATGGGATGGGAGTTTATTACGCCAGATGATGGAGGTATTGATGTATTCGTACATCAGACCAAGATCTTCAGAAAGGTATTCAGGAGTCTGGCAAGGAATGAACGAGTAGCATTTGACAGCAAATCATCTGTCCAGGGCATGGAAGCAGTCTTTGTATGCGGCATTGACGGTAAGGAATGTAAGGGCAGCAGGAGGCGACCCATGGCACAGAGGAAGCCTAGAAAGATGAGATGCTACAATTGTGGAGACCTTTCAGACCACATGGCAGCCAAGTGCCCTCAAGGCACGCTTCCGAAGAGATGTTTTCAATGCAAGTCTACTGAACATTTGATATCTGCCTGTCCCTCAAGGAGCTCTTTCCCGAAGCGTACTGCCACAACTAGGTTGCCTTCAGGGTGCAAGCCAAGAGATGGCCGTGACAACTGTCACCCTAAGGGTGACGAGAAAATTGGTCGTCGTGTAGGGGAGGAAACCCGTCCTAAGCAGACAGGAGGGAGTGCACATCAAGGTTCAGAAGAGGAAACTCATCTAAAGCAGATTGTGGGGAACGTAACCCACCGTCTACACAAAACGAGTGTAAAACACGTCAGGAGCGATCCCCCTACAAAGTCGACAGCTGCATGCATTGACAAGAAGAAGTCACAAGCAAGTAACGACGCTGCACAAGTAGATGAATCTTCCAGACCACAGCAACTGCCAGCCCAGCAACGTACGACTAGGAACATGACGACCAAGAGGGTCCCCAACCAGGTTGTACCGATTACAGAATCTGAGCCCAAAGCATTGTCGCTCAGAAAGAATCAGGCGCAGCACCAACGATCTGAGAGATTCCGACTGAAGCGCCAGAGTTAGTGATGTTGTCGGGACGACAACAAAATCAGGCGGGAATATGTGACAGCGCCATCTTGTCATCACAAATGTCTCCGTGGTTCCCTTCCTGATTACCACACAATCTTCAAGAAAATAGTTGTGTGTTATATTTGATAGTTGTGGGTTATATTTGTGTTTTTGCTATTTCTAGAGCGATAATCGCGTGTGTTATTTAAGTGGCACAATCAATACGCGCAGCGGACTAAGTTGAGTGATTCGCCCTAGGGCCTATATAAATAGATAGCGAGCCGGGGAAAGGCCTATTTGAAGATCCGTCCAGACAAGAGAAAACGAAGATACGAGGTGCCCTGTGTGGGTAGAACAAAGACATGACACGATTAGCAACTGAGCACTGGATGGGTGTTTTGTTTGTTGGTGTATTTGTTTAATGTTTGCTTAAGTGTGCTCTTTGTCACTGAATGGGTTGTATAAATAAATACAGCCCCTGCCTTAGAATCAAGAGTTTTATTGTTGATCGGGTCGGTTGCGAGTGTGCAAGAGAGTGATAAAATATCACAATAGCATCATCATCATCTCGCCCACCCTATCACATATATATAAATAAGTTGTAAATACCTGCATTAATGTAAAGTATTTAAGGTAACGGAAATAGCGAACTGCAAATACAGATTGTATTGCATATTTTAAGAGACAGGCATCGGAAGGTGAATCGTTTTGTGCCGAATATATCAATGTGTTTCTTCAAACAACCAGGTCAGCAAGTCTTTTGTTCAGAACTAGTAATGACCAACAATCGTGTGAGATTTACTTTAGACGTTTACACTTACTGAAGTATATTTTATGTCAAGATGAACTTCAATCGGCGGAGGGGACAATATTTTGCTTTTACTTAAAATAAAAACACAAATAAAGCACACACACGCACACAAATAGCTTTAATGATCCACTTTTTACTGTTGTAATAAAATGCATTAAAACAGAAAATAAATGTTCATTAAGTTCTATTGCATCATTAATCAGTAGTTCGTGTGTTTGTTAACGATCTGACAAATTGCTGATTAAAGATTACCAGCTATCCCACTCTTGTTCCGTTGAATAAAATTTATACTACTGGACAAAAGTTAAGGGCTGCCATTCAGTTTAGACAAGGTTTATATAATTGATTGGCAAACTGTAAAGACAAGTGAAAATGTCATTAAAACTGAGCTCAGAGAAATGTGTATACATTTTTGTGTGCACTAGGTTAATCTTTTTTAAATGTCCAAAAACTGGGTCACTTTAACCCGCACGTGAAAATTGCCATTGTTGCTGCAAAAACTCGTGGATTTTGCAACACGCTCTACTAGTTCAAAAGGTGAAAAAGTGAGTTGAATTTGAATGCACGTGGAAAATGATAATCGGTAAAGAGTGTTCACCGTTGGTATACAATAAATCAGTATGACAAGTGGTCGAAATGATCACTGCATTAGCCATGCCACCAAGGAGAAGTCTCAGCACTGTAGACCGTGGTCGAGCCATGGCATGGATTCAGGATGGTCAATCTGTTCGTCATGTTGCAAGACGTTTAGCAGTGTCCCACTCTACCATTCAGAGACTTCTTGAGAGATTTCAAACTACCGGACATGTGGAAAATCGACCCTTCTCACGAAGAATTATATAAACCTTGTCTAAACTGAATGGCGGCCCTTAACTTTTGTCCAGTAGTATATTTTGTTTTTTAGTGCGTTCCGTAACAATAAATTTGGATCCTAAATTTTGCCTTTCTTTTACTGCCTCTTGCTGCAAAGTTACCGGATCCCGGGGTCGAACAGGTTCCGGAACTGGTAGTGGGATGCCCCAGTCTATCCAGCTGTAAATAGGTATCTGACTCTGCTCTTGAGGTAGAGAAGGCAAAGGCAGCGAGGAATGGAACTTGTAACCCCACATTATTAAGCTGGATCTAGCACTGTATATTGGTTTCCAACACAGGGGGGCCCGAACTTCAGTTGCCCTATCAGCTTTGAAAAAAAAAACATAAAGAACGCCATACAAAACAGATTGGATTGGAAGATCCTATTCTAGATTATTCTTACTTACTTACTTAGTCGTTCCCCTTCTACCGTGAGGTGTAGAGGTTTGAAAGAGAGAGAGAGAGAGAGAGAGAGAGAGAGCGCCAGACTATCCTATCGGCTGTCTTCCTCCTGGCCTGGTTCCATTCTAGTCCTCGGTCCTTCAAAGATTGTCTAATGTTGTCCTCCCAGCGGACTCTGGGTCGTCCTGGGGGTCTGGATCCCTGGCTCTTTGTTTCCCATGCTTGTCGTGGTAGCCGATCTTCTCCCATTCTGCAGACATGGCCAAACCATCTTAGTTGGGACTGTTCTACTTGGGTCTGGAGGGGGTGGGAGTTTAGGCATTCACGTATCGTCTGGTTGCGGACCATGTCTCTTCTTGGTACTTCAACCACCGTCCTCAGATACCTCATTTCTGAGGTTTGGATCTGGCTTTTGTGGGTTGTAGTTATTGCCCATGACTCGCATCCATATGAGGCTGGGACATAGGTGGAGTGGTACACAGCCATCTTCGTTTTGTTATCAACCTCTGTCTTGCTGAGCAATCCTCGATTTATGGCCTGAAAAAGTCTCCCAGCTGCTGGCTTTCGAGTGGCCAACTCTTCTTTGATGCCTCCCTTTCGGTCTATAATAGCTCCGAGGTATTTAAAGTGATCGACCTGCTCCAGGACCTGTTCTCCCAGCTTAATCTGATGTCTTCTTTCTTCTCGTGATGTCACCATGGATTTTGTTTTAGAGCTGCTTATGACCATCGCTCTCTTCTCCAGCTCTTCCTTCCAGGTTGGATTGGAGATGTGCCTCTGATTTAGCAATCAGGGCAACATCATCAGCAAATGCCAGCTCTGAAATACAGACCTGTCTCATCTTTCAGTACCCCACTGAATACTTTCTTGTTCTCTCCTTACATGCCTTGATGACATCGTCCATGAGGAGTATGAAAAGATAAGGTGACAGGATATCACCTTGTCTTACAACAGTGGTGGTCCAGAACTCTTCTGACTTAAGTTTGCTGTACTCACATAATTTCTGCAATACTTGTAGATGCTCTGTATAGCATGAATCAGAGGTGCTGGAATGTTCTTCCTTGCCAAACAGTCCAAAAGTTTGCTCTAGGGGACCCTGTCAAACACCTTTTCCAGATCTATGAAACAAAGATGGATCTCACTCTTATACTCAAGGGCCTTTTCACTCAGCTGTCTGAGTGTGAAGATTAGGTCTTGAGTACTTCGGTTTGCTCGGAATCCGCACTGGACTTCATCCAATTGTGGCTCAGCTAGGCGTCGGAGTCTCTGCTCTAGGATTCTAGAATAGATTTTACCAGAGAAGGTATATACCTCTATGGTTTCCACATTGTCGATTATCACTCTTTTTAAAAATTGGTGTTATGATGGCAATCTCCCAATCCTTTGGTATGATCTTGTGGCACCACGCTGCCTGTAGGACCCTTAAGAGTTATAGGTCGCCTGATGCTCCCATGTACTTAACCATTTCTGGTGTTATACCATCATGCCATGCTGCTTTGCCCATTTTGATTTTCTCCAGTGCTGCCTTCAGTTCTTCCATCTGTGGTGGTTTTTGATGTTATGCAATGTTGTTGTTCTTTATTACTGTTGTACTGAATGAGGTCCCCAACGGGCTGATCACCCGTTTGCCAGTCACTTTGATTACGGAAACAACAACAAAGGGATTGATTTGTCGTTGCCCTAAAGACGCCATTAGGCGTGATGGGAACAGCGGCAAAGAAAATCTATTCGCTGTTGCCCTTAAGACGCCACTAGGCGTAATGGCCACTGACTGCTTTGCCGGTCGTTGGCTAAGGACGGAAGAAGAAGAAGAGAGACTGAATGAGGTCAGCTGTGAAAGTCCCTGATTATAACAAATTTTGGGTTGAGTTATCAGGGTACCTTTCTGCTACTACCTTATGACCTCACTCAGACCTATTCTTGACTAGTATGTATGATAGCTACGTCTAATGTCTAGGGTTATGCAAGTGTGGTGTGATGGTAATTTGACACTAACACACACACATGTAAACAACTAGTAAAGTCTATGATCAAATGAACTAACACATGGGTTAAATTTTGATGTGTAAATATTTTCTATACAATTTGATTGGTCCCGAACCTAGTATTCTTCTGGCCAGGACTTTCCAAATTAAAATAACTCAAGGTATATACATAAAAGCAACTTTTCAACTCAAAGGGACAGTTTGTCCAAACATATACTGTTAAAATATACTATTAGTGGTACTAAATTTTTAATAGTACTGGATTCTAACACTGGATGGTTGTTTGGGATTCTTTAATCATCCCCAGTTCTTTAATATAAAACTGTCAATGTTTTATTCTTTAAGGAATATTTATATTATGTTACAAAGAGGTGCACTAGTCTTTGATGCTGATGAAAAGTCAGGTGCCAGATATTTTACTAAAATGGCACAACTTGAACTGTCCGTATTCTTGCTGTAAAACGATCACTTTGATACTGGCCCAAAAGTAACAGGGTGTAGTCTGTAGACCCCTGTCACTACTGGAAATGAAAAGACTTCTCAACTGCTTTTCACAGACATCTGGCACCGGGCTAGTGCCAGATAAAAACCCTGTAATAATGAAATAATGTCTCCTTGTTGATATCATACTTAAACTGTTATTTCTACAAATTATAATACATGAGAAATAAAGATCTGGGTCATATCTTAATTGACCAACCCAGCGCATCCATTACAAAGTGTTCCAGTGTTGTTCACATGTCTCTCCTCTCAAGGCAGCCCTACATCTGCAATAATAATATTAATCTTTGTTTTCTTCCATACAATAGGATAGGTGAGCTGTGTCCATCTGACCACCTAAGAAAACATTTTTATTTCACAAAACATGTGCATTTTACAAAACAGTCAATGTGTTCTAGTATAAATCTACCTCTAGGCCCTGCATAAATCAGCTAGGGACCTAATTACTTACAGTCGTAATGGCAGTATCTCTCACTCACATTTTTAAACAAAATATATATGAATAATTTCTGCCTTACCATAAATTCAATGAATAAACACAGGTACGTTGATTAGCAGACTTCAGATGTCCTGCTGGCTGGACTGTGATGCCTATTATTGTTTTAGTTATATATATTTACTTTAATAAGGCAAGTCACACTTCCCAGAATTTCAAACGTCCTGTTCGAGGGACTGTATTATACAAATGGCGTCGAGACTTTGAATTTTTTCAATATTATAAAAGGCGTTGGCCAATGAGCGAACGACTACTTTTGAATTTGAAAATAAAAGCCAAAAACAGATTTGATTTTTTGGACCTAACAAGTTTTCTCCTCACTCATTCTTAGATTTCTACTGCTAAAATATATTTATTGTTAAGCCATCCCATAATTTCTCTCCCCTTGTCTACCCCTCCTCCAATAGAATACATCTACCCTTTTCCTGCCTTTTTCAAGGACGCGTCAAAAAATCAACGTTAGTGAAAGTAAAGACGAGCATGTGTTGGTCTGTCTGTCATAACCAATACCGTCTTTTGTCCATATCTTTCTTATCTACTGAGGAATTTTGTATTTTTAAACATATTATTTATCAGGAGAAGATAAGCCATCAAACTAACTAGGTTTTATAATCCTAAACCCATTAGTAAAGAAGTCCATTTTTTTCCCAGAGTTAGTTTCAATTTCCACTATCATATAAATTACGTCATCTTTTCTACTTTCCCGCGTTGTCCAAAACTGAAACTACTAGTCTGTTACGTCATAAAATGGACTCTTTTGCAGCGAAAGCGCTGTCTGTGTGTTTATATATTTTCTCAGTGTGCCTATAGTCCGAAAAAGTATTGGGTTTTGCGGGGTATTTTTAAATTCTACAAAGCTTGCGACTCGTTACCGAACACCTGCCACTGTATCGTCTCGCACTGTCGTCTTGGGTAGCTAGTCCAAGAATCTAACGCTTGACAATTTGTGGCATGTGTAGCAAAGGTAATTTGCTGGGGAGGTTGAGATGTTATTCTTAACAAGAAAGATAGTTGTGTCTGTGTCAACTGTGTGAGGTCAAGCACAT
Organism: Oreohelix idahoensis; assembly: GCA_024509875.1. Taxonomy (NCBI): domain Eukaryota; kingdom Metazoa; phylum Mollusca; class Gastropoda; order Stylommatophora; family Oreohelicidae; genus Oreohelix; species Oreohelix idahoensis. Next base: position 85,138 of record JAMPIV010004303.1, read on the forward strand.
GTAGGTCCCTGATTCTAAAAATGATGATGATGATGATAATGATATATATATATCAGGGAACCTAACGCTACCTCCCTAGATCTCACACAGTCTGTATTTTGATTCTAGTGGCTGGTGTATGATGTCTCTAGTTCTAGGGGTGAAATGAAAATGATAGTACATCAACACAATACACTTTAACTCACTATAAGAAAATAAATAAGACTGTGGTTAAAGTTTTCTTTTAAAATTGGAACGTTTTTTTCCTTGTACAATTTAATATGCCTGTCCCGCCATCTCTTTTGGACAGGTCTTTGAAAATGAGGAAATATATTTACATATAATGCTTTAACAAAAAAATATGGACTATTGGTCCTATGAATGTAATGTCATTATAGAGTTCCTGTAGGTGTATTCACAGACTAAAACTTTAATAACTGCTAGTGTTAGTCATTGGTTATGAGGAGCTGTTGTTTTCATCCTTCCCTATATAATTCAGTTTTATTTTGATAAGAACCAGTGTATTAGGAGGAAGTGTCAGATGTCCCAGCTGTTAACGTGTCCCCTGGGATTCTTGGTATGATGATAATAAGTCAGGATGTCATTGCAGATATAATAGATCAGCACCCCACACACGCTCCTTCAGGCTATCAGCTGACAGCAACTTTTAAATGGAGACTTTTCACTTTTCACTCACTCATCAGGTTTCCTTTCACCGGATGGTAACAGGAAATAAAAACTCACTAGTTCAAAGAAATTTGTCACAAATAACGTTGACTGGCAAAGAATATGGCCTCAGTTTTGCTCTGCCCCGTCCAGATAGTGAATTTAGTGGTTAATTTTACAATTTATCACATCTGCTCTCAACGTAGTTGTTTGTATAAAATTTTCTAGTCAAATGGCCACGAGACCACTATGCCTTTTGCCAATATCTATTAGAGCTGGACCAATGAAAACAGGCACTACTACATCTTTTTGAATTTAGTTTGAAAAAACAAAACAACTTCCAAACAAACTATGTGCCTCGTAGTCCATTGGTCAGTCTGCGTTAGTTATGCCAATAGAAAAAGATGTTTAGTTTTAGTTAACATTTCCCTAAATCCCCTTTACTCCTATACTCTTATACCAACCAATAGGATTTGAATTACTCCAATGCCTCTTTTTTAAACTAGCGTCCCCAATAACGTTTTGTGTAACGAGCAAGAACAACAGCCTGTCCGTCCAAGCGTTCTTAGACATATAGTATTTTCTCAATAACTTGGTTAATACTTGGACTACCATATTTTTTAAAACATATTTTTGCTCAGGGGACACTAAGCTATTCTACTATATGATTTTTATGGTCAGTTTCATTATGGTTTAGATTTTTCAGTTTTGTCACTGTCAATCGTCAAGTATAACTTTTACACAAGTCGGCCATCTCCCCCCCCCCCCCCCCCCGCTGTCTCTATCATTTCTCATTATTCAAATAAACCAACTAGTTTGAGTGACGTCAGAATTTTACCGCTAGGAGGAAATGGAAAACTGTCTGTGTGTTTGTCTCTGCTGGCTTTGCCCACAGCGTGTATATATTAAAGCGACCGCTTGCAGAGCGAAGAGGGGTTTTTCAAAACTTTGGTAGTGTTGGCGTTAATTATTACAATCGTCTCGTTCTTACTACTGGGAAATGTCCGAATTATTACAAATTTTAGTATTAAAGTTAACGTATTACGTTAATTCAAACTTTTTCCGCCGTTTCGTGCAGCAGATCGGCGAGATGTTAAAATGTTTATTGTACGTTTCGGAAACGAAACTAAAAGCGTGTTAGATTTTTACGGCGGGTCATTTTTTAAGCATTTCCACTGCACAAAAGGCAGCGCTCTACTGGCGTTGAAGATGAAAATAGTCAGACACCTGAGGGCTGGTGTATTTATTATCATAGGACTAAAATCTTTCTGAAATAAGCGATTATCTCACAGATTTCGCTACAGAATGTGTTCGCTCTTTCTCTCTCACTTTTATGCGTTCGTTTATGCCTCCCCCGTTTTATTCTTACTATCTTTCTTGGAACAACTAAGCCTGTCGTTTTCAACATTTTTACCGTTAACCCTTGACGCGCGAGTTATAAAATCCAATACCACTGGCGCGGCAATAAGGTTTCACACTACGTTCTTATCTCAATGCGATGACTGGTGCGGGGAAAGAAGACGCGTTACAACTTTACTATTTCTATTTCTACTCATATTATTTTAACTTTTATACTTATAATTAATAATTTTATCGCTGTATCAATGTACTTTATCACACATCTCCCCACTTAAGAACATGCCTGATGCAAGTTCCAAAACAGTGATACACATAGATAAAATTAACTCCTTACGCCTGATGAATACTCTGATTTGATCACAGGGATGCCTACTGAGGAAATCTGCACCCACGTTCTGTGACCCCGGGATGTATTCAATGTTGAATGAATATGGCTGTAGGAGTAACGACCATCGTAATAAACGAGCATTTTCATGCTTTGCCTGTGATAAGAATACGAGGGGCTGATGATCCGTTTGGACCGCGAATGTTCTTCCATAGAGATAGATCTGGAACTTTCGTATCTCCCAGATTAAAGCTAGACATTCTTTCTCGCTTGTTGAATAGTTTTGCTCCGCTTTGTTCAACTTGCGGCTAGCATAAGCGACTGGGTTCAGCTCCCCGTCTGGTGACGATGACCCTTGCAACAAAGTAGCCCCTTGGCCTACATTGCTTGCGTCACTTCTCACCGCAAATTCCTGACTCAAATCAGGTAATTTCAAGATTGGCTTGCTTGCAAGTTTTTCCTTTAACTCTTGGTATGCTAATTCACACTGGGCTGACCAAACAATTCTATCAGGATTTCCCTTGCGAGTTAAATCCGTCAGAGGAGCACATATAGAGTTAAAATTTTTGATATATTTCTGATAGAATCCACACAACGACACGAAAGATCTCACATCTTTCTTGGTTTGTGGCCGCGGTGCTCTCTGTAATTTCTCGAGGTTCTTGGGGTCAGGGGTCATGTTACCGTGATATACAGTATGTCCCAAGAACTCCAACTCTTTACAACCAATACAACATTTTGTTGGTCTAGCCGTCAAATTAGCCTCTCTCAGTCTATCAAACAGCATAGTCAAAGAGTTAATGTGTTCCTCAAATGTTTCCGTAGCAATGAGGATATCATCCATAAAATTTGTGATGCATGGGTTATTCAGGGGATCCAACAATTTTCGCATCATCATAGAGAACACACTCGGAGCATTTTTCAACCCAAACGGCAACATGTTGAATTCATAATGTCCTTCCGAAGTGATAAACGCTAAATAAGGTCGGACCTCAGGGTTTACTGGAATCTGATAATAGCCTTTGCTCAGATCCACCTTCGAAAAATATTTTGCCTTGTTCAGCCTGGCAAATAATTGATTTGTGTCAGGTAATGGATCCACCTGATTCTCTGTGACAGCATTCAGTTTCCTGTAATCTATGCACAGTCTATGTTTTCCAGAGGGTTTCCTCAGCAAAACCGCACTAGAACTATACGGAGATTCGCTATGAGAAATAATCCCTTCTTTCAATAGATACTCAATTTCCTCTTTCAAAGCTTTCTCCTTGGCAAACTGGATCGTGTAGCCTCTCATACAGATCGGTGTTGGGTCTACTAGTTTCATATCATATTCCAACAAATTTGTGTGCCCCGGTTTGTCCGTTAACACGTCCGTATGATCAGTCAGAACCTTTTGAACCTGTTCCCTCTGTTTTTTCGTCAAGTGTTTACTGACTTTTACATGTACAGGGGTCTCACATGTTGTCGGGGGTACTCATGAGAGGTGAGTGGTTCATTTTTCATTCCCGTTGCTATCGACAAGGACATTAAGTGTGTTCCTTCCTGGATTTCCCTGTCCAGATACTTCTTTAGAAAGTTCACATGATATATTTTCTCTTTCCCCTTCTTGTCGATTTTATAATTTGTTCTAGACACCTTCTCTAGAACAGTATATGGACCTTGCCATCCAATTTGTAATTTGTTATTGCTGCCGGGTAGTAGAAGAAGCACCTTCTCTCCCACAAATAGTTCTCTATCCTTAGCTTTCTTATTGAAATAGGCAGCATGTTTTTTCCTGGCTTGTCTGAGATTATCATTTGCAAGTTTCTAGCCAGTTTTAAGACGAGTGGTCAGCTCGTTTACATATTGATATGATGAGGTAACAGTCTCTTCTGCCTTCTCTCTGTCCATGTCCTCAATAAGGTTACATATGGACCTTTCATTTTGCTGACTTATTTTGCATGGCACCTGTATGGTCCCTGACATTGGAAGCCTTATAGTGAGGACGTTTCTTCCTTGTATCATCACTCACAAATCGTCCACTACCAATTCTTTTCCGGGGATTTTCTCCCCACTTTAATTTCATTGTGAGAGATCTTCTCTTTCTTTTATCTTTCCCCAGTTCACATAATTCGGACTGAGGGATTGCCGGCTTATTCTGGGGTAAAACAACTCTTTGTACTCGCCGCATAATGGCCATTTTAATACATTCAAGTGAAGACTGTGTGTGAAAAGGGGGCTCCCATTCCACTTTGTCTACTTTATTATAATTATTTTTCCTTCCAGGCCTAAGTTTGCCCCGTGGCGTGTCTACGTCCTGATCATTTTTCCCACTTGTGGGTGTTCCCTCATGAAATGTGCCGCAGGCTTCTACAAAATTCTCAATAACTATCTTTACATCTGGCCAATAATATTTTTGAGAAACCTTTTGGCAGATGGTGCCTACTTTCTCATGGTCACCATCTTTTCCAACATATAAACTCCTTATTACGTCTGCCCTATACATTTTAGGAAGTACCAGCTGTCCATGACCATTGGATCCAGTTCCAGCCTTCCTGTATAACAATTTGTTCTTCATATAATAGTCCCCTTTGCTTGGAGGTGTGTGGCATTTTGGTAATTTTTTAAAGCAAGGCTTGAGTGTCCTATCTTCAGCCTGTGCCTTCCTCATCTCCTCTTGATGAGTATTTATAGGTTCATCTTCTTCCTTTCTGGATTGTGATCGGGTCTGGACTGCTGCCAAGACCACAGGTCTCTTGGGATTCCCCAAGAAGACATAACGACACCCCAATATCAGAGGGTAGATGGGTGCGTCGATTACTGCTGCTCTGATTACTCCTTCCACATAGCGAGTTTTCACAGTTATCCTTGCAATGGGAAGTGTCATGAGTGGTATGTCCTGGGTCGCCCCTTGTATCTCCACTGTTTCTGTGGTATACTGATCTGGGTTCACCAAGTGCGAACTCACAACAGACTCAAAATCTAAACCGGTATCATAAAGGCACCTAATGGTGACCCCATTACATACAACATCCTCACACACTGGGGGTGATAAGGTTCCTGCTGTCCAGTAGGTTTTACCTTTACTTCCTGTTTCCCCAACTTCATAGCAGCAAATCCAGCAGGTTTCTTAGTACAAACTTTGGTGTCATGTCCTTCCCTCTTACACCATCTACAATATAATCTACCTTGATGAAAGGGTTTTCTTTCCTCATATTTCCTGTCATTGAATTGTGGGTTTTTATTTCTATAATCATTGCGTGACCTATCATAATTGTGCTTACCCTTGTTACCCTGATCTTTGTTGTCAAATCTATTAGAGTTTTGTGGAGCCTTATAATTGTCTACATGTTTCTTTTTGGCGCCAGCTACCTCTGCCTGGGCTGCCTGATACCTCTCAGCTACATTAATTAACTCACCCAGCCTCTCTTCACCCTGTTCAATGAGAAACTTTCTCAAGTCTGGAGCCATGGACTCTCTCAATTGCTCAATAAGGATCATTTCTTTAAGATCTTGGGTTATCCCCAGAGCAGTCCATTTCTCCAAGTACGTCTCTAAACGTGCAGAGAACTGGTGATAGGTCTCACCCGACATTAGCTTGGTATTTCTAAACTTTTTCCATTCTTTTCATACCTCAGCAAAAGAGCCTGCTTTAACATGTCATAATTGTCTTGGTCATCTTTGCTCATTTTTCCAAACACTTCATAAGATGTTCCCTTAAGACCCTGAGATAACTTTAAACTCCACCTTTCTTTCCCTAACCCATAGATGGTGGCTAAAACCTCAAATGTAGATAAAAATGATTCAATTTCATCGTCCCTCTCAACAAAATGGTCTAAATGGAACCCCATAGCTGAGGTTGAGGCTCCCTGACTAGCAGTGGCATCGGAGGTAGAAGGGCTGGCACCATTTTCAGGAGCATGGCTTTGAAACTCAAACTCCCTTAGTCGTAACTCGTGCTCCCTCTGTAATCTCTTCTCCTCCTGTTCAGCTTCCCTTTCTGCAGCCTGTCTTCTTTCCTCTGCTTCTCTTTCGGCAAGCTGTCTTCTTTCCTCTGCCTCCAATTTCTTTGCCTCAGCCTCCAATTTCTTTTCTTCAAATTGGAGCCGCTTAATCTCAGCCTCCCGGTCCGCCTCCAATGCCCTAGCCTCTTTGTCAGCCTCAATATTCAGCCTTTTTATTTCTTTATCTTTTTCAGCTTCTATCTGCAATCTTATTTCTTCTTTATCTTGATCTAATTTAATAAATTTATCACACTCTGATGTCACATATTGAACCAGAGCTTGCCCCTCCATAGCCATCTCTTTTGCAGCCAGCACAGCAGCAGATCTGAACTTTGCCAAGTCTGCCATAGTATCAATCTTTAAAATGTTCTAATACAAATTTCAAAACTCTAATTAGCAAGGTACTAACACTGACTAATTAATTAACCAATTAATTAACTAACTACTGGCCCTTGACAGTTCATCAGCTATTATTTTCCCCTTTAAATATTTTTATTTTTATTCTTGAATAACTTTTGGGGACACTTGTGCTACAATATTTAAATTTCTATACAAATAACAAGTTCAAATCCCGGAACAGGAGACCCCAATATCTGTGGTGGTTTTTGATGTTATGCAATGTTGTTGTTCTTTATTACTATTGTACTGAATGAGGTCAGCTGTGAAAGTCCCTGATTATAACAAATTTTGGGTTGAGTTATCAGGGTACCTTTCTGCTACCACCTTATGACCTCACTCAGACCTATTCTTGACTAGTATGTATGATAGCTACGTCTAATGTCTAGGGTTATGCAAGTGTGGTGTGATGGTAATTTGACACTAACACACACACACATGTAAACAACTAGTAAAGTCTATGATCAAATGAACTAACACATGGGTTAAATTTTGATGTGTAAATATTTTCTATACAATTTTATTGGTCCTGAACCTAGTATTCTTCTGGTCAGGACTTTCCAAATTAAAAGAACTCAAGGTATATACATAAAAGCAACTTTTCAACCCAAAGGGATAGTTTGTCTAAACATATACTGTTAAAATATACTATTAGTGGTACTAAATTTTTAATAGTACTGGATTCTAACACTGGATGGCTGTTTGGGATTCTTTAATCATCCCCAGTTCTTTAATACACAACTGTCAATGTTTTATTCTTTGGGGAATATTTAAATTATGTTACACAGGGGTGCACTAGTCTTTGATGCTGATGAAAAGTCGGGTGCCAGATATTTTACTTAAATGGCACAACTTGAACTGTCCGTATTCTTGCTGTAAAACGATCACTTTGATACTGGCCCAAAAGTAACAGGGTGGAGTCTGTAGACCCCTGTCACTACTGGAAATGAAAAGACTTCTCAACTGCTTTTCACAGACATCTGGCACCGGGCTAGTGCCAGATAAAAACCCTGTAACAATGAAATAATGTCTCCTTGTTGATATCATACTTAAACTGTTATTTCTACAAATTATAATACATGAGAAATAAAGATCTGGGTCATATCTTAATTGACCAACCCAGCGCATCCATTATAAAGTGTACCAGTGTTGTTCACATGTCTCTCCTATCAAGGCGGCCCTACATCTGCAATAATAATATTAATCTTTGTTTTCTTCCATACAATAGAATAGGTGAGCTGTGTCCATCTGGCCACCTAAGAAAACATTTTTATTTCACAAAACATGTGCATTTTACAAAACTGGCAACGTGTTCTAGCATAAATCTACCTCTAGGCCCTGCATAAATCAGCTAGAGACCTAATTACTTACAGTCGTAATGGCAGTATCTCTCACTCACATTTTTAAACAAAATATATATGAATAATTTCTGCCTTACCATAAATTCAATGAATAAACACAGGTACGTTGATTAGCAGACTTCAGATGTCCTGCTGGCTGGACTGTGATGCCTATTATTGTTTTAGTTATATATATTTACTTTAATAAGGCAAGTCACACTTCCCAGAATTTCAAACGTCCTGTTCGAGGGACTGTATTATACAAATGGCGTCGAGACTTTGAATTTTTTCAATATTATAAAAGGCGTTGGCCAATGAGCGAACGACTACTTTTGAATTTGAAAATAAAAGCCAAAAACAGACTTGATTTTTTGGACCTAACAAGTTTTCTCCTCGCTCATTCTTAGATTTCTACTGCTAAAATATATTTATTGTTAAGCCATCCCATAATTTCTCTCCCCTCGTCTACCCCTCCTCCAATAGAATACATCTACCCTTTTCCTGCCTTTTTCAAGGACGCGTCAAAAAATCAACGTTAGTGAAAGTAAAGACGAGCATGTGTTGGTCTGTCTGTCATAACCAATACCGTCTTTTGTCCATATCTTTCTTACCTACTGAGGAATTTTGTATTTTTAAACATATTATTTATCAGGAGAAGATAAGCCATCAAACTAACTAGGTTTTATGATCCTAAACCCATTAATAAAGAAGTCCATATTTTTTCCAGAGTTAGTTTCAATTTCCACTATCATATAAATTACGCCATCTTTTCTCCTTTCCCGCGTTGTCCAAAACTGAAACTACTAGTCTGTTACGTCATAAAATGAACTCTTTTGCAGCGAAAGCGCTGTCTGTGTGTTTATATATTTTCTCAGTGTGCCTATAGTCCGAAAAAGTATTGGGTTTTGCGGGGTATTCTTAAATTCTACAAAGCTTGCGACTCGTTACCGAACACCTGCCACTGTATCGTCTCGCACTGTAGTCTTGGGTAGCTAGTCCAAGAATCTAACGCTTGACAATTTGTGGCATGTGTTCGCTCTCTCTCTCACTTTTATGCGTTCGTTTATGCCTCCCCTGTTTTATTCTTACTATTTTTCTTGGAACAACTAAGCTTGTCGTTTTCAAAATTTTTACCGTTAACCCTTGACGGGCGAGTTATAAAATCCAATACCACTGGCGCGGCAATAAGTTTTCACACCACGTTCTTATTTCAATGCGATGACTGGCGCGGGGAAGGAAGACGCGTTACAACTTTACTATTTCTATTTCTACTCATATTATTTTAACTTTTATACTCATAATTAATAATTTTATCGCTGTATCAATGTACTTTATCACACCATCTTTATGTCATCTTCACCATCATTGGTTTTCTCTTCTGTGCTAGTGGTTATCATTTCTGATGCTTGACCTTCCTGTGACAACTTGCCCAATCTTCTCTTCATTTTTATTATTATTTACGTGACATCGTTTTTTCTCATCCTCAATGCATGATCGCAAAGTCTCGGGAATTGTCACTTGCGGAAATTCTCCTAGCGTTCGGTATTTTCTCCTCGCTATTTTTAGATACGACGTCATTGTTGACCAATGACCTCGGTAGCGAGAAATCCGTTTTAATTTAGAACTGCTTGAACTTGGGAGAACCAGTTTAGGTATTTAGGAAGACATCACGTGACTTTTAACATTATTGATTGGAGCGTCTAAAACGAGGCTACGGTCACATGATGCACACTACGGATCACGTGTCCAAGCGGAAATGTCCCGCTAAAAGTGCGCCAACACGAGCATTCTTCACTTGCCCAGGAAATCTTGAGACAGCTAGGTCTAACCCAATTATCGGCGAATTCTCGCATTAAAAGCACAGAAGCCACGTGTCTAAATTGCGGGTTAGCGTCCATCTTTGAGTAGTCTATGGTGGAGCCTTGCACGACAGTCCAATCTCAGCGCAGAATACGGAGTCGAGCACAGAGAAGGCAAATCCGAACCATTCAAGACCTACCGGGGGCAACGTCAGGAGACCGGAGAACTAACCTCACTTCACTATCAGCCAGGGGCTGAAAAGCTAAGTCCACGAAAAAGGAAACTCACCTAATCAATGCCACATAGTTTAGTCATCCATGATGAAACACACTTGAATTGTGAGACACATAATACATACAGCAGACACTAATTCCATCGACAATACTATCATTCACCATCTATTCAGTTTATTGCAATAAACCAATTGGGTGTATATACTGTACCCCATGCTTTGTTCCTTCCATTAGATGTTGAATATTGTCTATGTTTATCTTCCTTTATAAGGGAGGGGGGCTCGTAAAATATAATATAATTTAAAGAATAATAATAATAGATAACTGAGAAGGGGACGACGGTAGCGAGAGACCAAATATCTCCTTACAATCTTTTCCAGACCTGTCGAGTTAGGAGAATTTACCCTCTTCGTCACCCTTCGGAAGTGGGAAAACCCAGCAGGGATTCCTTGAGCCAAATCTTCCACATCAGATCTATTATTTCCTCTAAATAATTCTCTTATCCTTTAAACGCTACGTGACACTGGGGGCTCGTCCGGGATTTGAACTTATGTATTTTATCATACCTCTGGGATAGTATCATCCATTCAGTCATTACAATATACCATTTTAACACATGTATTTTCACACAGTGAGCTCTAGAAAGACAGAAAACATTTTTTCTAGAAATTCAGGCATTGATTGGTGAATCCCTTTATATATGTTGTGTTTAATTAAGTTAGTTCTTGATTTTGTATTTCATTGAATTACAGACCTTAAGTCTCCATAACTGTAGTAATTTCATTCTACAGCAGTCTGATAAATAATTAGTATTTACTTGTTGTTAGAAATACTATTGGAAGGTAGCACTAGCTTACTCAGTGTGGACTTTAACTGCAAAAGATGGCTGAAATAGTTAAGCTTAAGGCAGCACTAGGGGAGGCCGGTCGAGATCTAGGTTATAATGGGGTGGACCTTGCAAATTATGTCAGTGTTGAGACTGATAAGTATTACGCTCGAGAAACAGCGAAAGCTGAAAGAGAAGAGCGAATAAAGTTAGCAGAAATGGATGAGAGGATAAAAGCTGTAGACGCTAGAGAAAGAAGCGAGAGAGATGAACGCGAGCATGCATTGAAGATGAAGCAGTTAGAGATGCAGGGACAAGCTCAAAGAGTTGAACCGGTAGCCGGTGCGACCGCATCTACCTCCTCAGGCAACCTATCGCCACGGTCAGATGATATGCCTTCCTTGCACGCAGGGGGCACAGGACCTTTGCCATCCTCACTCATGTCAACTTTGGGACCCTTGACGTTTCCATTTGAAGCTTTCTCGGAACAAGCCGACTCGATCGATAGGTATTTGGACAAATTTGAGAAGTTTGCCACCACGTTTGGTTTGGAGAAGAGCAAGTGGAACCTGAAACTGTCGCAAGGGCTTAGAGGAACCGCTTATGACGTGTATAGCAAGCTTCCTCCAGGTTTACAGGATGACTATGACTCTCTGAAAAAGGCACTCCTGATCCGTTATGAGCTACATGCTGATGCCTATAGGAAGAGGTTCCGTAACTCTAGTTGGGAAGTCGGAGAGAACTTTGCTCAATTTGCTGCTAGACTGGATTCGTACGTGGAAAAGTGGGGTGCCCTAGGGAATTTTTCTCATGATTGGGAAGGTCTGAAGGAGATGGTCGTTATTGAACAACTGAAGGACACCATGACTTCCGACATGAGAAGATTTCTGACAGAGAATGGGGCCAGCACTTTAGAATCCATCGTCCCGTTGGCGGAACGTTATCAGGCAGCGCTAACGGAGAATGACCCATCCCGACGGAACCAACCGGAAGAATTATCGAGGCCGACACCTCAGACACACTTGGACCCCCAAATGAATCTACCTTACCACCACTTCAAAAAGCATGACAAGCCAGACTACAAGACTACTCAGAGATCAGCTTTCCAGCCTCAGAGGCGGGGAGAAAAGTGGTGTAAGACGTGCAAAATGAGCAACCACAATACTGCCGAGTGCAGAAGGAAAAACCCTCCACATCATGTTGCATGTTTGCAGGTGAGGGCTGTTGACAGGAAGGAACTGACAGTGAGTCAGAATAGCCTCCATCACCCACCTATACAGGAGACAGTGACCGTGAATGGCAACCAAGTCATCGGGATGTATGACACAGGTTTGTCTTATGACGCGGTCGTTTCTTCATCTCTGGTGCACCCCGAACAACTCACCACAGAAACAGTGGATATCCAGGGGCCACTCAAGGGAGCATTACCCTTAAATTTGCCCATAGCGAAGATTCAGGTCAGTTGTCGCTATGTGGAAGGGGAGATCAATGCTGCAGTTTTAGAGGATCCTTTCTACCCCCTGATGTTAGGGCGTAGATATGTCTTTTTAGGAGAACCAGTAAAGCCTGTGGTTATGGTTGCCGTCCAGACCAGGTCTGACTCCAAACGCATAGAGAGGGACTCTAAGTTAGAAATTCATCCGAATAAGATGAAAAGGGCTCAAGCAGCTGATAGCACGTTGGGGCCTTGCTTTGGCAAATTGAAAAACTCACATAACCCTCGAAGAAAGGGTGACTTTTATATGGAACATGGACTCTTGCACAGGAAAGCTGGCAGAGAGCTAAAAAGTCATGGACAGATTGTGGTGCCATCCATATATAGAAATAAAGTTATGGAATGGGGGCACGGTGCTACTTTGAGTGAACACCTGGGTAATGGTGCCACAAATCAAAGGATAGCCACCCGTTATTATTGGCCCGGCATCCCAGAAGACATAGCTCGATATGTGAAGTCCTGTTCAGAGTGTAACCATTGAACCTCAACACATAGGGTAGACCAGTTACAGGACCTAGGGAAGCATTGCTGCAGACGTAGGCATCCAAAGAAAACCAGGAAAAAAACCAGAATACATACCTGGGAAGAACAACGTAGGGGCAGATTTTTTGAGCAGACATCCGGACGCAACCGAGGAGATATGAGAAACTAAAAAAGAAGAGGAAGACAGGACCAGAGGAGTTGGACGGAACGTCAAACTTGAGGAGGGGCTTGTGTGACAACTTGCCCAATCTTCTCTTCATTTTTATTATTATTTACGTGACATCGTTTTTTCTCATCCTCAATGCATGATCGCAAAGTCTCGGGAATTGTCACTTGCGGAAATTCTCCTAGCGTTCGGTATTTTCTCCTCGCTATTTTTAGATACGACGTCATTGTTGACCAATGACCTCGGTAGCGAGAAATCCGTTTTAATTTAGAACTGCTTGAACTTGGGAGAACCAGTTTAGGTATTTAGGAAGACATCACGTGACTTTTAACATTATTGATTGGAGCGTCTAAAACGAGGCTACGGTCACATGATGCACACTACGGATCACGTGTCCAAGCGGAAATGTCCCGCTAAAAGTGCGCCAACACGAGCATTCTTCACTTGCCCAGGAAATCTTGAGACAGCTAGGTCTAACCCAATTATCGGCGAATTCTCGCATTAAAAGCACAGAAGCCACGTGTCTAAATTGCGGGTTAGCGTCCATCTTTGAGTAGTCTATGGTGGAGCCTTGCACGACAGTCCAATCTCAGCGCAGAATACGGAGTCGAGCACAGAGAAGGCAAATCCGAACCATTCAAGACCTACCGGGGGCAACGTCAGGAGACCGGAGAACTAACCTCACTTCACTATCAGCCAGGGGCTGAAAAGCTAAGTCCACGAAAAAGGAAACTCACCTAATCAATGCCACATAGTTTAGTCATCCATGATGAAACACACTTGAATTGTGAGACACATAATACATACAGCAGACACTAATTCCATCGACAATACTATCATTCACCATCTATTCAGTTTATTGCAATAAACCAATTGGGTGTATATACTGTACCCCATGCTTTGTTCCTTCCATTAGATGTTGAATATTGTCTATGTTTATCTTCCTTTATAAGGGAGGGGGGGCTCGTAAAATATAATATAATTTAAAGAATAATAATAATAGATAACTGAGAAGGGGACGACGGTAGCGAGAGACCAAATATCTCCTTACAATCTTTTCCAGACCTGTCGAGTTAGGAGAATTTACCCTCTTCGTCACCCTTCGGAAGTGGGAAAACCCAGCAGGGATTCCTTGAGCCAAATCTTCCACATCAGATCTATTATTTCCTCTAAATAATTCTCTTATCCTTTAAACGCTACGTGACACTTCCTCACCATCCAGGAGTTCTGAGAAATATTCTTTCCATCTTTCCATTACTTCCTTCGGGGCAGTAAACAATTTGCCTTGCTTGTCCTTTATAAATTTGAGAGGGCATTGTTTTTCCTTCCTCATGTTCTTTAGGGTCTTATAGAACAATTTCTGGTGTTCTTGCGCATCTTTTTCTAGCTTTTCTCCAAATTCTTCCCAGGACTTCTGTTTTGCTGCTAGCACCTCGTTCTTTGCTTCTGTTCTGAGTGTCACATATTCTCTATATTTCTCCATTTGTACTGTTGTGTTTTTAGCTCTTAAGTATTGTTTCCATGCCATTTTATTCTCTCTTATTTTCTCTTTGACTTCCAGTGTCCACAAAGGTGTCCTCTTTCTCTTGTCCCCAAGTCAGACTTCACCACATGCGTCTGTGTCATGAGTTTTAGATATGCTTTATTTTTATGGTCATAATCGAGCAGGGGGAGATAGTGAAAGCTATGTGAGAGAAAGGTGTGAGAAATAGTCCTGTTTACGAGGAATACAGAGTGTAGGAAAAATTACAGTCTTGGATTGAGTAATTGCTCAACCTCAACCTATCTAGTAGGACACACTTACTGGAGACGTATTTTTTCACTAGATACTGATTCTAATACCGTATCCTCTCGTACGCACACACAAACAATTTTGTGACATAAATAAGTACATCCGTAGAACCGAGCAGGTGACTATGGGCTCATATAATGGGCAGGGGAGGTTGTTTGACCAAAACTAATAGCTGAAAGGTTATAAAATGTATTATATCTTTAGAAAGAAAAAATAGATTACAACAGTTAATACATCGTTATCATGTCATCAGGTGAAATTGTAGTTACATAAAGGGAAAATAAATAAACAATAATATTCTCATAGACCCTCCCTCTGGAACATGGTGAAACTAGGAAAATGATCCCACCCGAGGTGTGTTTACCCAACAGATCCAACAATTGATTGACAAATGAGAGTGAGGTAGACGGGACGGGTATTTAGGATATGTCCTTAATTTAATTTTCCCGTGGGCCTTCAGACTTAGTGAGATAATAGATAAAGAAAATGAAGGTGTTATATTAGTAGAAAACTTAAGTAAACTAAATTCTTTCGTTCAGTTTCCACGCTCTACATTCATGCAGTGAGCTCTCACATCCATTCAGACTTACCCCTCAGTCGGCTGCATAAGTTAGTTGCTTATCCTTTACAGGACGTGGCAATCAACCCCAGCTTTTATTGGCTGTTTGTGATTTTTCTAGGCAATTTTTTTCATTCAGTAGTTTGCCATTGCTTTCTGAACGGTACGGCGCTTATACCATTGTTAAAAATCCACACAAAGCGATTTGCTACCAAACCGCCTGCAGCAGGTTTCGAACCTGATATATCTGGATTATGAAACTGCGTTCATATCCATTAGGCCACAGACGCCGACCAGTCGGCTGCATATGTCCATAGAATTAAATCACACACAGTTCTTAAAACAAAGACTATTAGATGTCCTGTTATTTTGTCCAGTCCAGCCCCAGAAAACTCCGTATAGCCACTGCTAATATTGCTCGGAGAGTTCGCTGAAATGGTGTGTTGATTATAATTTTTCCTGGCAAGGATTCTCTGTCAGACTGCAGGTATTTAAATTGGGAATAAGTTTGTTTTGTTCTAGGATTCTGTCGAAATGACTGGGAAATATCTCACACAGCAGAATGTTTCGCCCAGGCTGTTCTTGGAAAAGAAATTACCGTAAAGATTTTCTGAGAAGTTGGAGGTAGGAAATGTTTACTGTCATCTGGGTTTAATTAAATAAATTTCGTGCTGTCAGTTCTGCCTCATCAGGCCAGGGAACGTTATATGATTTAATATAATATAGAAAACTCTTCTGTCATTGTCCCGTTCCAGTTTATCATTTAAGAAACCCACAATTTACCATTGACGTGGGTTTGGTTATTTAACCTCTCTACTGGTTGGTGCGAAAGACCTATAAGGGTCTCCAACATCAGATGTTGAGTTGTCAATGTTTGTATGTTAGGAACAATTACTCTGGGATGCAATAAGCCATCTGAACATGACTCTCTATATAACACATTAAACAGTTGGACCGCAAGGTCTGATCACCTGTATAAAGAGAATATATAAAACAGGTAATTCTACTATAGTTATTTCTAACACCCGCGTTATTCGGTAAGACCTGTAAAATAACTCCGGTATTAATTATTTATATTAAAGAAATTTCACGAGTGACTAGCCATTGTATCGATTTAGTTACCACTAGCTATGAACAGTTAATTACTTAAAATTTACGCAAGATGAAATAGAATTATAAGGTTAATAACCAATTTCGCTCGCCTAGCGTTTAAATGATGTTACATATCTATTGTCTCGGGAAATAACGTATAGTTCTATTATTTGATTTATGACTGGAAAACTTTGTGATGGGTTTATTTAATAGGTTTAAATTAACACAAAAATCCAGTGAAATAAATGAAGGAACTAAACTACTGAATCTCAAGACTAATATATTTTACCGTAGCACCAGAATGAATTCACTCCAATATAAAAGAACTCCAAAGATATCTTGTAAGATTCTAATATAAGCTAGTACTCCTTCAAATCTCTGGGAAACGAATGATAAACTGCATTTTCGGCGATGCCAATATATAGTTAATGGAATGAAAAGTCATAGCTACATGCGAAGATTCACACCTTATTTGATTCAGGAAACTTTTCCCGTTTCGAGCCGCGTCTGCCAGCTCTAGCCTTCCCCGTTTGTCTCTTGGTCAGCAAGCGATTTCCCCCGTCTTAGCCGGTTCGCATGAACGTGTGAACCGAAGGTGAGAAAAACTGTTTCGTTCTTCTGGGACCACCACAGTCTTTTGATACTGACCGCTTACGTCTCCTCTTGGCAACGCCCTTCTAGACGGGATGACAGAAAAGAGGTAGGGAAATGCTTGATTTTCAAGGATCGAGAGATAGGCAGAAGGCGTGGCTAACTAAACCTAAGACAAAACGAAACTCCTGGATCCTCGCACGATAACTGTTTACATATTAATTAGCGCACGTGGTGAAAATCCACGTGGAAATGTGCATACTAATTTGCACGCGTGGTAGGATTCCACGTTGACGATAAAATTACAACAATATTCAGGGGTTCTAATGCTATTCGAGGGTACTACCATTATCATCCATCAATTCAGGGACTTCAATTTTCAGGCTATCCGTCACAGTCTGCAGCAGCTGTCTTTATGATGTCCTTGATATCTGGTCTTAATTTCTGGCTCTCTCAGCTTATAGGTCTTAATGCTCATTTCTCCCGTTCGTTTACTTAGTTTCTTGCGTGATGTTGGGCAGTTCCTAGGCTGAGCATCTCTTTCAGTTGTTCTTTTGATTGTAAGCAGGTAGTGATCACTTCCAATCTCTGGCCCCCTCCAAACTCTAGCATTCCGGACATATTTGAAAGAGCTCCTCCTAACAATGGCATAGTCGATCACTGACTTCTTATTCTTGGTTGGTTCACATCTAGTGTATGCATGTATGCGCTTATGGGGGAGCTTTGTGTTTGTAATGATCAGATTCTGCTCACTGCAGAATATAAGGAGTCGCTTTCCATTGCCATTGAGAGTATCTTCTCCATATCTTCCGATAACTCCACCCCATCAAGCATGGTCATTTCCAACTCTGACATTGAAATCTCCGAGCATGATAATTTCATCTAGGCAGTCATCCACTGTCCTTTGAAGCAGCTCGAAGATTTCCTCCTTGACCTCTGCTCTCTCATCCTCATTTGGCCCATACACTATGACCAGGTTGACTATGGTTTATCCTTCTTTTAGTTTTACAACCATCATGCGCTCCGAGACAAAGTTCCATCCCTTGATACTATCTTTTTGGTTTTTGGCCACAATGCAATCCATGCCCCCTTTAGCTCTTTCAGATGTGGGTACACCACTGTAGAGCAGCGTGTTGCCATCGAGATCCATGACTTTCTTCTTCTTCTTCTTTGTTTCCGTTATAGCCAGGATTTCTAGTTTTGCTTTCCTCATCTCTTCCGCCAGCTCCTCTTCTTTCCCATTTATCCTTCTTGTGTTCCAAGTTCCATACGCCGTAGTCCGTTCCAGTTCGTCGCCTGTAGAATCAGTCAGGTTTTCTCTCTTGTAGTTCGTGTAATCATGATTTAAAACAAACAGGTGATTGGCCTGTTGTGCCTTTGCATGGTGGAGGGGCTGCCTCCTTACGGCCTCCATGCAGGCCACCCTCCTCATTTTTCAGCCGGGCTTGGACCAGCCTAGGCGGAGTTTCTTGATTATTTACCGGGATGAAATTGATGAATATTACATCATTCCTTCCTAGTCTTCACTAACTCTTGCTCTAATTAATCTCACGGTGGAGAGAGAGAGAGAGAGAGAGAGAGAGAGAGAGTGGTAGACAGACAGAAATATATATATATATATATATATATATATATATATATATATATATATATATATATATATATATATATATATAAAGATTTATATATTGGCAGAGAGACAGACAGATAAACAGACAGACAGACAGATAGATAGATAAATAGATAGATAGATAGACAAACAAACAGACAAACAGACAGATAAACAGACAGACAGACAGATAGACAGACAAACAGACAGATAGATAGATAGATAGATAGATAGATAGATAGATAGATAGATAGATAGATAGATAGATAGATAGATAGATAGATAGATAGATAGATAAATAGATAGATAGATAAAAAGATAGATAGATAGATAGATAGATAGATAGATAGATAGATAGATAGATAGATAGATAGATAGATAGATAGATAGATAGATAGATAGATAGATAGATAGATAGATAGATAGATAGATAGATAGATAGATAGATAGATAGATAGATAGATAGATAGATAGATAGATAGGTAGATAGATAGATAGATAGATAGATAGATAGATAGATAGATAGATAGACAGATAGATAGACAGATAGTTAGATAGATAGATAGATAGATAGATAGATAGATAGATAGATAGATAGATAGATAGATAGATAGATAGATAGATAGATAGATAGATAGATAGATAGATAGATAGATAGATAGATAGATAGATAGATAGATAGATAGATAGATAGATAGATAGAAGAAAGAAAGAAAGATAGATAGATAGATAGATAGATAGATAGATAGATAGATAGATAGATAGATAGATAGATAGATAGATAGATAGATAGATAGATAGATAGATAGATAGATAGATAGATAGATAGATAGATAGATAGATAGATAGATAGATAAAGACAGACAGACAGACAGACAGACTGGTAGATAGATAGATAGTTAGACAGGTAGATAGATAGATAGATAGATAGATAGATAGATAGATAGATAGATAGATAGATAGATAGATAGATAGATAGATAGATATTTTTTGAGGTAAAGGTAGTCCCACAGCAGATACTACCATAGGGGAGTGAAGTGTTAGAGACTTCACTATACTAGGTCCGTCGTCGGGTGACGAGTTCCCTTCCTCGCTGCCCTAACTCAAGAGCAAAGTCAGGTACTCATTTACAGCTGGCTAGACTGGAGCGTGATGAAACCGTGAATCGAACCCGGTACGTTTGCCGCTAGAGATCAGCTCTCTAACCACTCTGTCAACTGGACGCTCAGATAGACATCATCGTTCGAAATTTCAAGAAAATGAACTTAGCAGATTTAGATGATCATATGCTGGTTGAGGAACTAGAAGCTCTTAGGCTAATTCTTCCTTCTTCATACCTCGTAAGCCTTTGTAAATTCTGAAATTCTTTGAAACTACAAGTCTAGTTTTGTTGTGACATATTTTATGTCAAAATATAGCTAATAAATATAGACAGTGTTTGTTTTTAAAATACAATGTATTAGCACATATTCCTTATATTTAACCTGAAATGTTCTTAAGTTCAGGAGCCCCCTCCAAAAATTATCTAAATCGGGCCTGTGTACAGTTTGGTGTGTTGTAAATTCTCTGTATAAAAACCATTACTTTCATACATCAATGACCGCCCTGACTTGCTATTATACAAATAATAACTGGAGTTTGTGTTGTAGACGTGCTGGTCCATAATGGAACAAGAACCAATCGATTTTACTGTGCTTTACACGTTTTCTTCGCCTTTTTTCTGTATCGCAGTTTGAGCATGGTTGCCAGACCTCGTCCTCGCGGATTAAACAACGGACAGCGGAATAGCGATCAGAAGTGAAAGCACGCGCAGAATTCACAACGAAGTTCAGATGTTGTGTTCTTGAAGTTTCGTTTTTGCAATCGATCACTGAAGCTGAGTTATTATATATTTAACGTCATGTCTGTGTTTTATTAATAATGTATAAAAAACAAACTAGACATAGAAAATCAGTATTGTATCAGTCAAGACTGGAATTTCAATGATTTTCTCTTAAATTTTCATAAAAATTTGTGTGGATTGTTGTCTGTTACTCTTTCTTCACTGCGTTGTAGTGTTACAGTAAGCAGTACATTGGAATGTTTTAAAAAGTGCATTGTTCATTCAAGGATACTAATGACAGGTTATCACTTTTGTGATTGTTTACATCTCTTCATCGCCGTCACACAGGATGCAATACCCATTTTGTGTTTCTTGTGAAAGTCCTCAGTAAAGATACAAAGACGCTGAGAATAAGGAATGCAAAATGACAGAATTTGGTAAGAATTAATTTAATACAACGAAACAAAATTAATAGATTGCACATTTGGATTATTTTATCTTCTTCATTTAAATCTGGTACTTATTTTTCTGTCTAGGACATAGTTCTCAGCCTCGTGTCCGTCCCCGGGGATCATTGAATAGACACAGACAGAATAGGACTACCCCACCCTCAGGCATGTATTGCGGGCGACTAATATCAGGTTGTGCATGGGCCTGGCCATCCCATCAAATAAAACAAGTCGTCACATAAACCGCATCTGCAGGATCACGTGACTGCTTGGTGTAGGTTTGCTTCAAGGGTATCAGCTACAGGGGTGGCTCCATGCTTTGTAAGGAGCGCATTAGAAAGTGATGACGATGATTATATAATTCTCGTTACCAGGGTCTCTGGGAAGACAAACGCTTCCGTAAGCGTGTCGTAAGAGGCAACTAAGAAGTGGTTGCGCATGAGGCTGGAAATTTCCTCATGTAAAACAAATTGTTACATGAACTATTACTTCAAGAGCTCACGAATGCTTTAGTGAACTGGTGGCAATATGTTCCATAAAGAGCAAAAACTTAAAATGATGGTGATGAGGATATGATTGTTACTAAACAATGTAAAGACTGTCTACTAATGAGGCAAAATAAGCTTTGCTTGGCAAATAAACGGACTTTTTTGTTTGTTTAATGTGCGAACATTAAAACATGTTACCAATATCAGTAGTACTTCAAAATGTTTCGTTTCTTTCAGGCAGGATATAGTTAAACTAGATGTTCAATAACAATATATAAAAAAATGGATACGTTAAAAATAAAGTTAAAATATTATTGGTTTGTAATAGAATTGACCGTTCCCATATTGTGTTTACGTGAGAATTGACCGCTTCCAAATTGTGTTTATTTGAGAATTGACCGTTCCACAATTGTATTTACGTGAGAATTTACCGCTTCCAGGTTGGATTTATGCGAGAATTTACCTCTTCTAGGTTGAATTAATGTGAGAATTGACCGCTTCCAGATTGGGTTTATGTGAAAATTGACCTCTTCAAGATTAGGTTTATGTGAGAATTGAACTCTTCAAGATTAGGTTTATGTGAGAAGTGACTGCTTCAAGCTTGGATTTATGTGAAAATTTACTGCTTCCAGACTGAGTTTGTGTAAACATTTGGAAGCTTCCAAGTAATGTTTTAACTGCGAATTGATTACTTCAAGGTTTGTTTCTAGTAAATATCTACTCATTTTTAAAGGATTTCTTTTTTTTTACGTGAATGACCTTTAAAACGTTGCATATTATTATTATTGTACATAACCGAAGATACACGAAAGAACCTTGTAACTGTTACCTTTTAGCAAGCCTTTCATCACCTGTTTGTCAGTTCTCATTCTTGAGACCACGTGATAGCACAGATAACAGACAGTCGTCAGAAATTAGGTCAGGCCAATACCCCGTGTCAAAAGGTTGATGCATCGCCATTACCCGGGTTTACAGGAACTCCTTGTTATGTTATTTAAAAAAAAACTTACGAAAAACAATGTTGTTTTATTTATGTGCAGGGCAAACTGGACAAGACTACACAATCTAATTCCAATCTACATACTGTTAGAGAATCTCTTTCTAATGATATCTTGTTTAATGGCTGATTTGATACTTGCTGCTATTGCTCTGTAAATAATAGGACCACTGTTACCTACTGCATATCGTAAGATGAGACTAATATGAATTGTGCAAGGGGCCGGTATTGTCATTGTGTGAAATAAATTGCTACAAAAACCACTGCTGCAAGAGTTCCCTCCCTTTCCATTCTATAATGTCCCTGCGCAGTCTTTAGCTGTTTTTTCTTCCTCACATTCTGGGGAAAGTGGTATGTTTTCTAAGTTCAGTTTCTCCTTTTCTATTCTCTTTCATTTTGCTTCGTGCGTCCCAAGATATCAATTTTATAGTTTACATTTATGCTGCCACCTGTGCAGTTTTTCTTTAGAAGTTTAATGTTGGAACATTCCAGGTGCCCAATCTGGAGTTTTTCTTCGAAGCGGCCCAGATTCTTTTCTGCTTTATGTGCACAGCGTTATAATTCTCTATGACTGAGTTGAATTACTTGAGTAGGATGACCTGTTAATGTTGTTGACGTAGTTGTTTTTTCCCCTTTGAATTGATGTTTCGTCTGGGTGTATATTTGGTCCCATGCTCTACCCGCCACAGTCGCCTTACTTCTGCTTTCTTTGAAAGATAGAGTGTATTCTTTGCCCTCATTTTGGGCCCATGTAACGCGTGAAGAAACTACCTCGTGTGGCGATACGGGTGTGAGATCTCACGTCCACTCCGTCAGTATCACTTTTTTCTTCAATTTTCTCTTCCTCTCACTCCTCGCTTTTGTTTGGCATAATTTTTGCCCTTTCATTCATTATTATGTGGCATATTTTATGCACCATTTTTTACTCTCTATGCTGAATCTAGATGGGGAAAGCCTCTAACAATTCCCTCCCCTACGGAAGTATTTGCTATATGACTGGCGTAACAATACCCAGTCATCAGAACGGTCACCCGCTTATCTCTTTGAATCCGTCTGGCCACCTTTGGAAACGTGTCGGACCAACACGTACGGAGACAGACGACGACATTGTCTGACCAGACATCTGTCTGGCGGAGGCACGCAGATAAAGGTGATAATTAGATAATCTGTCGGGTTAGACATCTGGGCGGAAGACATTACGCCAGGAAAACATAGTCACAATATTGTGGGAGGCAGAGGGGTGCAGTCGGAACAATATTACGTCTTATAAAGAGGTCACGCGTGAATATAAAAAAAAAAAATTTAAACACGCGAGGGGATATTTAAAACTTCCCCACCCAAATAGTGCTAGAGAGATTTGCTTGGTTTGATTTGAGATGCCGGAATAAACAATGCATTCTATTGGAACATTAGGTGGAAGCACCATCTGTGAATTGAACTGAGAATGAGAGATATAATTTAGTGAACTCAGAAACATAGAACAGACAGCTTTGCAACTTCAACCGAGCACCTTCCAAGAAGCCAGAAAGAGAAGGATCGGACCTTGAATTCCTATATCAAAAGTGACAGATCGACAGTATTTGGGCAACTCTGAAACCCTAAGAGTAAACCCCCATATTTAAATACACAGACTGTAAAACGTCAGCACCAGGACTTTATAAATACAAGATTGGAAACCTAGGAATTGGATCATCAGTCATAAGAGAAATAATATTCCAGGCCAAGTGCTTCACCCGTCATAAGAGGAATTATAGATTTCCAGGCCAAGTGCTTCACCCGTCATAAGAGGAATTATAGATTTCCAGACCAAGCGTGTCACCCGTCATAAGAGGAATTATAGATTTCCAGACCAAGTGTTTCACCCGTCATAAGAGGAATTTCTCAGACGAAATTGATTCGAGAGCATATGCACCGAAATTGCTCGGGTCCATTCTAAATCTGCGCAGGGAGATTGTGTATAACCCAATTTGTGGTAAGCTGTGAACATTTCTATTACAAACGTGAATTTAACATGTTTTATTGCTGGTGGATATATATATGAGGCTGGCAACCTCAACACATGAAAATAGTATATTCATGAACCACTTCAGCAAGAGCTGGTGATTGTTTCTGACTAGTCGTGCGGGAAATCCGACAGCAGAGCGACCCCGGACTGGAGCAGTGATGAGTGATGATTACATCACATGTGCCTAAGGTGTAACATATTATCTTGTGAGAATTATGTACCGTTTTTAATTGTAATTCAGTCAAATCATTGTTCGTGCAGTCCATAAGGATATTGGTGAATTTTCATCATATTCCCTGAGGTACATTGTGTGCTCTGGAATTTAATTCTTCTGAGAGGTTAACATTGGTGGGTGGAGCGCATGATAATGGGCCTGTTAGTTTGCGGCGAACAAATGTACTCAGCAAACATTTGTTTCTTTCCATTTGTTTAAAGTTCGTGGTTACAAGCCATCAGACGATATGTGGTACTAACGCAGCTAGTGTGAAAAAAAAGCATCCACCATAACCGCCTACAGTGGAAGAGAGGGTGGAGAAGGCTTTTGTCATCACAGAATTGATGAACCACTGCTACAGGACTCACTCATACAAGCTAAGTGCTAACTAAAAGGCACCAGCAAAAAAGGGACAATTCCAGTTAAACTTTAAGTATAAAGTTAAATTTCCACCTACGTCTCAATGATGAAAACTTTATAACTATCAAAATTCCACTAATCTTTCCATATTTATTTTAACCTATTAAAGGCTATTTCACGATTAAATTTGCTACCTGTTGTTTTAAAAACTAAACAATAATAGTTGATTCAGTTACGTGTATGAAAGCAAACGTATGAGCCAGAATAGTTAATCTATATATAAATACCTAGACATATATTTACAATAAACAAAGCTATACCTTATAAGAGGGATTTCGTTGGATTACATCAACTAGGGGCTTGAACGGGCTAAACCATTGCTTAAACCCTTCACAAAAGGCGACGGACCAGATAATATGTGCGCGACATTTAGTGTGACCACGTTAAAAATATTCTAGACATGATTACAACGCTAATGTCTAGAAAATTACTTGCAGAACTGAATCTCATGAAGATCTGACTGGAAGCAACATACAGAGACATACAGAGAGACAGAGAGAGAGAGAGGCAGGACTTGAACCTGATGGAATGGTGAGTGAGTTTCTCTGCTTTATGCAGTCCTAGTAGATGAATATAACGATGTTTCCATAATATGTGATCTTGCCTGTAGGTCATAGCAACCTAGAAAATGTTGTCGGTTGTGATCTTTTCTATAGGTCATTGTAGCTCAGACAATACAATCCGTTCCCGTGATTCATTAAAAATACATGCTCCGTTCACTTGCAATCTCAGGAAAGTATAGATCGAGGAGTTTACATGTATCTCTCTTAGAACTCGGTTGCACAACATGGCAGAATATCGCTTCGAAATGCGTTCATTGAATCGAAAACCAGTTATTGATCTTACCTGGGAAGCTTAACGACATAATCTGTAGATTAAAAAAAAAACAACAGGTACAATTACAAACAATTCTTAAATGGTAGATAAAGGAAATCCATCAAAAGAAAACACAGAACGAGAGAGTGAACGACAACAACATCACCTGGATCACACGGGACTTTAGAAGTGACCCAGCACGAGGCGAGACTATAATAATTGGGGTTTACATGCAAACCACAGGAATGTGACACCAAAATACTGGAAGGAAACTGCTTTTAAAAAAGAATAAAAATTTGCCTCGTTTTGGCGAGGCGCATCCCGTTTAGCCTAGTCGGTTATATTAGATCGCATGTCCAAATATAAATACCATTAAGTTTGATAACATTAAAGGGAACTGCTGAAGACACGAAAACAGACCAAATTATACCACAAGTCATGGATGCACATGTTCAAGAGCTGAACCAGAGAAAATCATGTTGACACGGAAGGGAAGTTATCAAGGCTTTCTATTATAAATGTCACAGATTTAGAGCTAATTTGTAGCTCCTAAAAAGACACCATGAATATGGTTTTTAAATAGATAATAGAAATTTTTTCAGAAACAATACGTTGAGAAATAAAAAGGAAGATAAATTCCAGTATTAACAAACTTCAATTCTTCAAATAAATTGGCTATAAGAGGAAGCATATTTCCACATAAGACAATACACAAGACAACATGGATATCACCAGACCATAGAACAGAAAATAAGATTGACCATATATGCATAAACAAGAAGTTTAGATCATCATTACAGGATGTAAAAGTATATAGAGGAGAAGATGTGGCATAAGATCACCGCCTTCTGATAGCTAAAGTAAAGATGAAACTCAAGAGATATACAACAAAACACAGCTATATACAACAATTTTATGTAGACATCTAAGAAATAAAGAAACAAGAGACACACTTACGGTCACAATATCCAACATATACCAAGTGCTCCAACAGCTGGAAGATGTAGTGAATACAGAAGACCACTGGCAGCATATCAAAACTATATGGAATGAGACATGTGAAGGAATACTGGAGAAAAGAGAACGACAACAAAAATCATGTATAACATTGGAATCATCAATAAGATAAAAGACAAAAAAAACAAACAAACAAGAAAGCAGATTTAAACAGAAATAAAACCTGAAGTTCCAAAAGCCAAGGCCCAAGAAGTGTACACAGAAGCAAACAAAGAAGTGAGAAGAAGTATCAAAAGAGACAAGAGGAAATATATTGAGGAGTTGGCAAGAGAGGCAGAAGTGCTGCAGCCAAAGGAAATATGAGAGAACTGTATAGCAGCACAAAGAAGCTAACAGGGAAATACAAGCAAGCAAATTGCCTCATAAAAGACAAGAATGGGAAACTGCTCAGCAATATACAAGAGCAAATGAAGAGGTGGACGGAATAGTTTGAGGACCTCCTCAATAGACCAGCTCCACAAAATCCCCCAGACATCCAGCCAGCAGAAGAAGTGCTACAAATTGTGAAAGACCAACGAAGGAAGAAATAAAGAACGCCATAAAGCTTCTAAGAGATCGAAAAGCGGCTGGTCCAGATCGCTTTCCAGCAGAGGACATCAAAGCAGATATTGATACTGCTGCAGATATTTTACATAAATTACTTGGTAAAGTCTGGAAGAGGGAAGAAATACCAGCAGAATGGAAGGAAGGATATCTGATTAAGCTGCCTAAGAAGGGAAACCTACAAGAGTGCACAAATTATGGAGGAATAAGGTTACTATCAGTGCCAGGAAAAGTTTCAAACATGATCATCCTTGAGAGATTAAAAGTCCATAGACAAGCAACTGAGATATGAACAAGTAGGTTTTCGACAAAACAGATCCTGTACAGATCAGATAGCCACATTGAGAATAATAGTGGAACAAAATCTAGAATGAAACTCACCTCTTTACATTGGATTTCTGGATTATGAAAAGACATTTGACAGTGTAGACAGAGAAACACTTTGGACATTGATGAGGCATTATGAAGTTCCACGGAAGATCATCTATTTAATAAAGAAAACTAATGAAGACATGACATGCAGCGTTCTTCATGAAGGACAACTCACAGAACCGTTTAGAATAAGAACTGGAGAGCGACAGGGAATAGAAGGATTAAAATGGTATGACAAGGTAACCAGTGTGAAACTGATGAAAAGAACCCGACAAGTGCCAGTGGAACAAGAGATGAGAAGAAGACGATGGTAATGGATAGTACACACACTGAAGAAACCTGTTGATAGTATTACAAAACAGTCCTGTCACGGATTGCCTCTCCTGCTTTGCAGTAGTGGTCCAACAATGGCCAAAACGTAAGAGTATCTAAATGGGTTGTCAAAGGTGTTTACCTTTGCACTAGATTACTCTTGGCGGTGATGTAGATAGAAGTGTAGTGGCGCTTCTACCCAAAGGGAGTCTTCACAAGATAATTCAGAAGTCAAGAAACATGCGGCATAGCGCTGAACAATGTTCAATTTATATCTGTCCGTCGCCATTTGTGAAGGATTTAAGCAATGGTTTTTAGCCCGTTCAAGCCCCCAGCTGAGTTAATTCAGCGAATTCCTCCTATAATAGTATAGCTCTGTGTAGAGGTAAATTTATGTCTATATATATATATATATATATATATACATATATATAGATAGATATATATATATATATATATATATATATATATATATATATACATATACGAGGGGCGTTCAGAAAGTAGTGCACCACATCGTTTTTCTCAGGAGCTGATTATTCAAAAAGCATGAAATTTATATACAATATATATGGATATGTCATGTAAACATCGGTATTATTCAACATAATCCCCATCAACTTGTACGGCTTTATGCCAGCGCGAAACAAGTGCATGTATTCCTAGCCCGTACCAGATTTTGTCTTGATCATGTAGCCATTTCTTCGCTGCATGAACCACTCCTTCATCATCTTCAAACCTTGTCCCACTGAGTGCATCTTTAAGTGGACCAAATAGATGAAAATCAGGGGGTGCCAAATCGGAACTATAGGCTGGATGGGGTAGTACAGTCCAACCCAATTTGGTGATTGCTTCTCGTGTTGCCAGACTTGTGTGAGGGCACACATTGTCATGAAGGAGAAGCAGGTCTGCTGGATTCTTGTGCGGCTGAACTCTGCGAAAATGTTGATTGAGTTTTTTCAATGTCCTAATGTAAGCTTGCGAATTGATTGTCTCTCCTCTTGGCATAACGCCCACAAGAATCACACCTTCAATGTCCCAAAAGACAGTGATCATGACCTTTCCAGCTGAAGGAATTGTCTTGAATTTCTTTCTTCTTGGTGATAGCGGATGATGCTACTCCATTGACTGTCTTTTTTGTCTCAGGTACAAAATGATGTGCCCAGGTTTCGTCGCCTGTAACGATCTTAGCCAAAACGTTCTCTCCATCAGCATTGAAACGCTCCAACAATTCAGAAGAAATTGCTTTCCTTTGCAATCGGTGGTCATTTGTGAGACTTCGAGGAACCCATCTTGCGCAAACCTTAGAAAATCCAAGAGTTTTTATAACTGCATTTGCAATGCCCTCAGCGCATTTCAACGTTTCTGCATTGGTGGCTGTGGCAGGACGTCCACAGCGTGGCCGATCAAGCAGCTCCGTATCTCCACTTCCTGATTCTTTGATTCTCTGAACCCATCGACTGACTGTACTCCTGTCGACTGCAAAACTTCCATACACATCACATAGACGCTTGTGAATATTCACAACAGTTTCCTTCTCTGCAACGAGAAATTCTATCACAATTTGCTGTTTATAACGCAAGTTGCTAACACGCTCCATTTCAACGGTTTAGGGCAGCCGTATTATTTGGCCGGTTGCGGTGCAATTTAGCACACACAATTGGCACATGCCATATTTAAAGTGTGCAAAATTTCATGCTTCTATCTTCATTATTAGCTGAGAAAAACGATGTGGTGCATTACTTTCTGAACGCCCCTCGTATATATATATATATATATATATATATATATATATATATATATATATATATATATATATATATATCTATATAATATATATATATATATATATATATAATATATATATATATATATATATATATATATATATATATATATATATTGTTCTGGCTCATACGTTTGCTTTCATACATTTAAAAAACTGAATCGACTATGATTGTTTAGTTTTAAAATGTCACGGCGCTATTTCGCCGAAATATCAGATTGGCGACATTGTGGTTTTAGCCACACTGAGATAACTTTACCGTCGAAGTCATGTGACAAGGACGGAAGAAATCGAAGGCGCAAAAAGTCAGAGAGTTCTAGCTAAGCGTTCCGAGCGGACGTATATATTTATTCCCTGTCGCCAGCTAGTTGCTTTGCGGGGCGTCATATGGATTATTAGCCAGAGATCGCCATTTTCAATTCGGTTGGTGAATTCTGTGTAATTCTGGATGAGTGTAGTGTCCAGTGGAGATTATCTTCAGGCCGCATATTTCTTAGCTATAGTTTTTTTTATCGCTAGGGTGAGCGATAGTCAGTATAGTGTGTATAATGCCGTCATACGGGGATGTATGAGGCTCTCTAATATAATTAATTCAGGCAAGTTTATCTGGCATTTGTATTTATATATTGCATACGTGTTGGCCGTGTGGGCCTGATTCTGTGTGCTTACAGTAATAAAAGGGAAGTACCTGCAGAAGGTGTTAATTTCTTATGTCAGCCATTATATGTTGTGGTCATGCTCCTAGGAGCGAGCCTATAACTATAATTATTAATATTGTGATTGCAAATCCACAGCATATCTTGCTCTGACATAAAACAACAGGTAACAAATTTAATAATCAATTAGTATTAACAGTTTAAAATAAATAATCTGCTGGTGACTTTTAAATTGGAATCAAATTTTCTCTTCACAGAGATTTAGGGTGAGGATATAGTTCAGAAAATTTATGTCGTTTTTGCTGATGCCTTTTTATAAGCACTTAACTTTCAGGTGAGTCCTACAGCTGTGATTTTCGTCACTGCTTGATGATGAGGGCACTTCTTCACACAACTTGTCCGATTTAGGCGGTTGGTGTTGATTCCCTGCGTTTCACTCACAACTAGCTTCGTTCCACGAACTTTTGGACAAAATAGAAAGAACAAAATGCCTCTGCTAATTACACTGAGTTGGAAGCTTAACAGGCGCATCTTCTCGTTGTCCACCCACCAATGTTAATTTCTCAGAAGAATTAAATTCTTGAGTATACACAGTGTAACTCAGGAAAGATGAATAGAAATCACCACTATTCCTCTGGGGATTAACTGGGAAATTGTGTCTGGACAGCGCGAATAACGATTTGTGCCTGAACTAACATTAACAAGTTACATATATCTCACAAAATGATATGCTACACTTGAGGCGCATGTGATGTAATCATCACTCATCACTGCTCCAGTTGGAGTCTGGGGTCACATCTGCTGTCGGGTTTTCCGCACAACTAGCCAGAAGAAATCACCAGCACTTGCTGTAGTGGTTCGTGAATATACTCTTTTCATATGTTGAGGTTGCCAGCCTAATTTATAACCACTAAGCAAGAAACATGTCAAATTTCACATTAGTAAATAAATTGTTTACACTTACCCCAAAATATTTGGAAATACACAATCTCCTTGCACATATTTAGACTGGACACAGCTCTGTATTAGATGCTTCGAAATCACTTTGGTCTGGGAAATTAGAGTTAATTCCTCAGACGGCGGATGTTCTGCGAAACTTATGTTTAATTCCTCTATGACTTGTGATCAAATTCCTAAGTTTCCAGTCTTGTAATAAAAATGTGGGTTTATTTGTAAATTCCTAAGTTACCCAATACTCGATCTGTTACTTATAGTCGTGGAATTTCTAAGTCCAATGTCTGTTTTTCTTTCTGGTTTTCTGGGAGTTACTCGTATGTAGTTGCGAAGCTGTCTGTGTTGTGTTTCTGAGTTCGCTAGATTATATCTCTCATTCTCAGTTCAAATCACAGATTGTGTTTCCGCCGAATGTTCCAATAGAATTCATTGTATATTCCGGCTCTCAAATCAAACCAATCAAATCTCTCTAGCACTGGGTTGGGTGTTTCATTTAAAATATCCCCTCGCGTGTTTTAAAATATTAATTTTAATATTCCACGCGTGACCTCTGTCTAATCATACGGTAATATTTCCGGTGGCATCTTGTGCACAACTCATAAACACCATTTGTAAACTCATGTGATGTCCAGATGCTACCTATCGCCAATATTGTCTCTCCAGACAGATTATCGTGATGATCACACACAGGAATGGTCCCGTGAAACGATTATCTCATGTCGTCTGTGATCGTGCGTTCTCCAGCCAGACAATTTTGGCTACCTATTCATCCTCGTACGAGACCATATTGTGTTAAACGAGGATCGTCTCCTATCAAAGGTGGCCGGCGACTGAGTCGATTGATAAGCGTATTATCGCTGACCAGTGTAATTACCTGGCGGAACGTAAATACGTATGAGTAGTGGTAAACAAGATAAAATTATCCTTCAGACCTAAGGGTCTTTTATATTTGGACATGCGCCCTAATATAACCGACTAAGTTGAACAAGACGCACCTCGCCAAAACGAGGCAAAAGTTTTACATAAATAAAAAAAAAAACAAGATAAAGACAGGGAGTGGAGTGTTAGAGACTTCACCCTACTAGATCCACCATAGAGAGTAAAATAACGAATGAAAGGGCATACAAACTATGTCAAATTAAAGCGATTGGAGAGAAAATGAAAAAAAAAAAAAAGAAATGATACTGCCGTAGTGACTAAAGGTGTGAGAGAGCCACCAAAAGAACACGTACAGACGTTTCGTCACAAGTCCTTGTTCTGGATCCCCCAGGGCAAGAAAGGCAGAGGTGGACCAAGAAGCACATGGAGAAGCGAGCTGGAGACAGAGATGAAAATGATGAAGAGAACGTGGAAAGAACTTGAGATGATGGCACGTGACAGGAGGACTTGGCATGTGTTTGTTGAAGGCCTACGCTCCTTGGGGAGCTGAGGGTAATGAATGAATGAATTAACAATCTTTAGAACAAGATCCGATTATGCTGGATTTACTTTCACTCCTACGTAAATAAAAGGAACAAAGAACTTATCAGCGACGTTAACAAATGATGCCTTTAACATTGTGTATTGATTTTATAACAACTCCTGGCATTCTGCGTAAATTAAAGATTTTACATTATAGAACGTAGACTAGTTAATGACAGAACTAAGCGCTTCTAGAGGTGGTCTCAGCTGTTACAGGGTAGTCAAAATGGAGTAATATAATATTTTCGTGAAATTATGAAAGTAATTAGAGTTGAACCACATTTAAAATTACTACATAATTTCAAGAAGAAAAACTTAAAAAAAAATTACAAACATACCCAATTTCGCTGGCAATAGTAGAGCAGAAGGAACATAGAAATGAATAGATATTTACTTAAATTACTTTTTTTGGAACGTGTCAAAGTTCTGAGCTGCTAAATTGTTTTAGTTGTAGAAGTTTCAGCAATAAGTTTTTATCTCCTATTGAGTGGTTGGCCCGTCAACTTCACCAGACCATTTTTTGAAAACATAATAACTTTACTCTTCCAAATTTAAACTCTTATGGGCGAGGACGATGATGTAACATTTAGTGGGGGTTAATAAAATTTGTAAAGACCTTCCTCTACCCTACCCATACAAGGAAATATTCAAACACAGAAATAGTATGAAATTATGTGACCACTCAGAAAGAATTGAAAACAGCACAATGACAAAGAAGGCTTAAGACGAAGGTGGGAAATGGAAGACGTAAGATAAGAGTTGAGAGACGGCCGTAAATTGGACTTCGTATTTCGGAAAAGAAAGCCGACGAGAAAGGATCACATAAAGAGAGGAATGGACGAAGACAGGGTTTTAGTAAACAACCTCAATATATTTAAACGCTAACTTAAAATAGATTATAGACATTCATCGGTTTATGAAAATTTGACTTCTAATTTTCGGAAAGGCGAATAACAATGTTCTAGTGTGGTCTTGCTGCATGTGTAGACCAAGAGTTGTTAAGTGTATTCGTTGTCAAAAAAAAAAAAAAATGTTGGGAGTTGCATTGTAATACCCAGCATTCCCATCTTATTGCAATATTTCCTCTCGATTTTATTCCGATTTTCGCAGTGTTTTTCGCGAACTTTATCAATTTGCTAGCGGATCTTAGATAGTTAGTTTGGACTTCCATAAGTATTGTCCACATTGACCCCAATCTGTCAAGCATGTCTCCAAGAATTAAAATGGATTTGCACCGATATCTTCTACCATGACTCAAAGACTAAAGTTAGGCTTAAATTAAATCATGCGGCGATTTTGCATCGAAGATTAACTGTACTGCATCTCCACTAGTTTCTTTCCGCAGCGGTGAACTTATCAGTGTCCATTTGTTCCTAGGTGATAGTGGAGTCCATCTCCACCAGAACTTTAAAAGCCAAAAACCTTCTTTTCTTGTTGTAATAGTGACATATAATAAGTCTACATAAATATTATACTAACTATGGTTCTACGTTGAACCATCCTTAAGCTATGTCTCTCCCATCCCCTCTTTGGCTAATACTCCCTCCAATTTCCACCACTTTAATGTGCACACTTCGTATAGCGGTCCTTTCTGACCTCGGGGAATGACTTAGAGCCATCCCCAAGAATGCAAAAAAAAAACGGTTTGAAGTAGTTTGCATTTCACAAATCTTGATGCAACAACGCTGAAAAATGTGCTTAAATGCGCATAATACACGACAAGCGAAGACCGGCGGAATGCTACAGATGATATCGATGGAGAAGGCACTAATACAATCCGTCTCAGGCTTCTACACCAAAGTCATTGAGCATTATGCAAGCCTCAACAACAGAAGAAAAAATTTAAAAAGAAAATACAGACATGCCAAATAACGATGGAAACTAGAGCAGGAGGAACAAAGAATTAAAAAAAATATTTCCTTAAATTGCGTTTTTCTGGCACCTGTTGAAATTTTGAGCTGCTGAATTTTTTTTAGTTGCAGAAGATGCTGCAATACGTTTTATCCCCTGTTAAATGTTGGTTCATCAATTTCCCCATATTCTTTGTTGAGAGAATCTTTACTCTTCCAGATTTGAATTCTCACTTACGAAGACGATGGGTTGACTTCAGGGACGCATATACAATTTGTACAGACCTTCCTATACCCTTTCCAAACAAGGAAAAATTCAAACACAGAAATAATATGAAATTTTGTGACCACTCAGAAAGAATTGAAAACAGTACAATTACGAAGAAGGCATAAGACGAAGGTATACAATGGAAGACGTAAGATAAACATTGAGAGATGGCCTTAAACTGGACTCCATGTTTCGGAAAAATATATATTTAGTCTTGTTAATGTAAATTAATATGAAACAAACATAAAGGTATGTTTTCAGGCACTCGTAAGAAATAAAGAAGTAGAATTTCGGTTCTTACTTGTTAATGTAATCTTGATGATGAATAACCTGCATTATTTTTTGCTGTGTACGATATTGTCATCATAAACCCTTGTTGTGTTATAGGCTACTGCGCGAGTAGGAACACACATGACTATAAAATTGTTTATAGATATCCCCACAAGCCAAACAACATCTGATCCGACACTGGATCCTACACACCATTTTTCTTTCCACCTCTTGATATATTCTCCCCATTTATGGCGCTGTAGTTCTCTGATCCGTTTGTATTGGATGGTTACTCCTTCCTACTATAAAGTCTCAAGGAGATAAATTAGATTTATACTAGATAGTAACGGTAGATTTATACTGGCTGTGTGCAGGGAGGCATATCTGGAGTCATCCTTATGTGGCAACCAGCTATGCACAATGCTACAGTATACATATGTGGAAGTGAACCTGTGTCTGGGAGGCTAATTACACTTTCATTGACTCTTGAAATCATCCACACACTTCCAGGGATTCCCCCTGTGGTGAAACTTGCTGAGAACCTAGCATTACACACTAAGCTTCGAGAAGTCACTTGTGCCCCAGACGTAATTATTTGAGCTGGTTGACTGTATGCAGGACGATCTCACTATGGACTCAGTTATAGGCAGGGGGAGCTGAGAAGTGGTTATGTGCAGGACGTGACAATTCTTTGGGAGAGCCCAGAACCAGAGCACAGTGTTTTAGTTCAGCATATTTGAAGAGCCCCCTTGGATGGCAGGAAATGCACCGTATGCCACACGCTTCTTACTACTAACTTGGGACCAGATGTGACGATCTTTTAAGTGCAAGCCAAGCTGGAGAAACTGGAGCTCGTGACTTCAACTCAACACGTTTCGGAATGGCAGAAAAACCACAGGAAAAGTCTAGATCTGCAGTGTAGATAATACCAAGGAGTCTTCAATTTGGTGTTGGCTGCAAAAGAGCGAGAAGCTCAGCAGTCTTGGATACAACAACAACAATACCTGGCTGTAATATGATAATTTTCATGCATCGATCCTTGTAAAGTTTGGAGCCAGCCCTGCGGTCTGTCCCCGTGCAGGAAGCCTGCTTGAAGACGTTAATATGATCTTGCTCTTAATGGAGCATAGAGCCACAATTGAAGGTGGTCCCGCGGGAAACCTGCACAAAGTAGTTACATGTTCTTACAGCGATGGTTCCTGTGGTCATGTGTTTTACACAATGAAGTTACCAGCCCTACGCACAACCTCATATTAGTAGCCTTATACGTCATGCTGGAGGGAACAATACGGGGCAGGCAGTAACACACAAGATAGTAGTATTGGATTTCAATCATTGTTCACCTATCATATTATCTCAGCCAATATTGTTTCCACTTACGAACAAATAAAATAATGGAAACCTAATTTATTGTAAGTTTATGGATGCCTTTACGAAGATAGTAGTAGAGAAATATAATAAAACTTATCGAGAAGATATCATGTCTCCTTTTCTCTCAAAGCATCAATAGTATATCCTTCCAGATGCTTCGTTTCTATAAGATCAATCAAGTCTTGTGCCTTTGTTTAATCTCAGACCTTCTCTCATCGATTTCTGAGCTAGATTTTACTCTTCTTTGTTCTCTCTCTCTCTCTCTCTCTCTCTCTCTCTCTCTCTCTCTCTCTCTCTCTCTCTCTCTCTCTCTCTCTCTCTCTCTCACAAACACCCACCCACACCCACACCCACACATACACATATGTACAGACATACACACACAAATTAACGCAAGATCACACACGGACATACACTCCTCTAGATCCGTCACTCTCTCGTCCACTCAACCGCTTATATTCATGTATAGCAGGGGTTGTAACCTTTTATTTTACTACTCATGCCCCCCCTCCCCCAATTCTGAGCCTCATTTACTTCTGTGGCTCCCTCATAGTCACTGTTAGCTGAAAAAAGGGACGTCACTAACTTACTGTGGCCC
>JAMPIV010004303.1:127500-211138 GCA_024509875.1 Oreohelix idahoensis
AGATGTTCTATCTATCTATCTATCTATCTATCTATCTATCTATCTATCTATCTATCTATCTATCTATCTATCTATCTATCTATCTATCTATCTATCTATCTATCTATCTATCTATCTATCTATCTATCTATCTATCTATCTGTCTGTCTGTCTGTCTGTCTGTCTGTCTGCTGTCTGTCTATCTGTCTGTCTGTCTGTCTGTCTGTCTGTCTGTCTGTCTGTCTGTCTGTCTGTCTGTCTGTCTGTCTGTCTATCTATCTATCTATCTATCTATCTATCTATCTGCCTGCATGCCTGTTTGTCTGTCTGTCTGTCTGTCCGTCCGTCCGTCCGAATTCCATCCATCTATCTATCTACCTACCTACCGACCTACATGTCTACCTACCTACCTAAAGACAGACCGGCCTTTTGTTTAATAATGTAATGTAATCTAATCTAATCTAATCTAATATAATCTAATATAATTTAATCTAATCTAATATACCTGATTGTCCGCACTCGTCCTTGCCTGCCTGTATGCTCCTCCACCCGCTCCTCCTTCTGTATGTGTCCCAGTCTCTTTGGTTACGTGCCAACTTGCGTGCAAGTCTTCCTATTCTGCGTTATGTTTACTTATTCATTTACTTGTCTGCGTGTTCTTTATGTGTCTACATGGCAGTAAATGTGTTTCTCAGTCCGATCGTTCATACTTCCAATGATCCATATTTATATCTTCTTCTTCATTGATCCTTAGCCGCCGACTGTCAAAGCACTCAGTGGCCATCACGCCTTGTGGTGTCTTGTAGGGCAGCAACAAGCTGCTTCCACTTTGCTCGGTCGGCGGCCGTCTTTCGTGCAGTGCCCCAGCTCTGGTTCATTCTATGCATCTCGCCCTCCACAGTTCTCCGCCAAGTTGTTTTTGGTCGGCTTCTCTTTCGCTTTCCTTCAGGGGTCAACAGCATAGCTGTTCTTGTGATGGCATCGGGGTCTCTTCTAAGGACATGGCCAACCCAGCTCCAGCTTCTGCCAGCTATGATGGTGTGCATGTCCTCTTGGTTGCTCCGAGTAAGCAGTTCTTGGTGATGATATTCGGCGAAAAGAATCGGACAATTTTCCTTAGGCAGATCATGGGGAAAGAGGACAATGTCAACATTTCCTTCTCTGTTACTCTCCAGCTTTCCGCACCATATAGCACAGAAAGTACACAGTTCTCATGTAATCTTTATTTGCACATTCATTTATTGTATCGTTTTAACATGACCGTTTGGGAAGAGAAGGTATGAGACAACAGAGATATCAAGTCATGTTTATACGCATCAAAACGTAAAGACATAAAGATACACGTTGTGGACAATAATAATTGTAGCGATGGCAGCGAGTAGAAATGTGTTAAAAACAGTGCGAGGTTAGTTACACTGGCAGCTGTAGCGATGGCAGCGAGTAGAAATGTGTTAAAAACAATTCGAGGTTAGGAATATGATATATAGCACAGTAAATTAATATTAGACAAACATAAAGGTATGTTTTCAGGCACTCGTAAGAAATAAAGAAGTAGAACACTTGGACAACAGAAAAACAACAGACGTGAGTGGCTTACCCAGGGTTCGAACCCCATACCTTCCGTACGACAACTCCGCCTAGCTATCAAGCGAATCACACTGACCCCACGGCCAGCTAGGCATCCCCAAAAAAAGATGCTTTACTGGCTATTTATCAGTAAGAAACACAAGATAACACCGGAAGTATACAGTGGGCAACTCAGCCCCTTAATGACGCAATCACTTCTGTTGTTCCTCTATTAACAGTATGTGTCAGTCCAAACAAGACAAAGACCTTGATACTGGGTCCAGTAAATAGTAGAAGACTAAAGGACAATAGTATAGAACAGTGGGTAGGTTTCTGGTATTGTATGAACATAAATAACACATAAGGAAGGGAAACCCGAGGCCTGTAAACAGTAAATTAATATTAGACAAACATAAAGGTATGTTTTCAGGCACTCGTAAGAAATAAAGAAGTAGAACACTTGGACAACAGAAAAACAACAGACGTGAGTGGCTTACCCAGGGTTCGAACCCCATACATGGAACCTATAGGGGCCGCGACAAGTGCCAAAAAGAGAAAAAGGGGGGGGGGGGGGAATTTTACAATGGACTGAAGAAATATTTTAGAAAATATTTAAAATGTATATTGAAACAACATCCTCCATTCCAATGAATTATATTCAATGTTTCATTTTGATTCTTCCTTGTTTGCCTTCAAACTTCCATATTTGAGTCATTAATGTGGAAGTCTCAGGGTAAACGAGAAGAAGAAGAAGAACACTTTTGATTACTGAAGAACTTTAAATAAGTAAATAAATAAAATGATTACTGAGTAACATTGCTAGATGACCTGATCTATAATAAATGTACACGTCGATTGCTGTGTAATATTTGCTATGATCTGTAATATATGCATAATATACCTGATTTAAAACTAATCACTTAAATTTTAATTTTCCTTATGGGGTCCACATATACATTGTATGCTTGTTAAGGGGACTGCGACTTATTCAATGTTCAGAACCGCTCTTAAACAATATACGATTTTTGTTTTGTGCTTCGTGTCATCGAATTTTAATCACAATGTTTCTTGCAAGTCATGTATGAATAACACATGGCGCCATCTGTTAGCAGCAGATCAGTTCATTACTCACAGGCAAGCTGATAGTGAGAACAACTGTATCAAAAAGCTACGGGACATACTAACTCCAAACAGCCGTTGCAGAGACACGGTGAGTGTACAAGAATGATTGAAAAGTTACTTAAAAAAAATTTTTTTTTTCTTCACTCCTTTCCAACTTAGTTATATGAAACTAACGTCAAAATAAGGATAATTACCTGCTAAGTCAAATTTCCGGCCGTAAACATTTCTTCAAACGCCGACGCCCGGGTTTGAACCATGAACACCTGGTCGCCAGTACAACGCCGAAGCCATTACACCAGCGCGGCTCCCAACTTAGTTATATGAAACTAACGTCAAAATAAGGATAATTACCTGCTATTTTGTGTTACATAAATTGCTCAGGCACATCAATATTACAACTCAGCGTGAGATCCAGTCTGTCCAACACGTGATTACATCATTCATTCAGAACCTACTCACCAAGGAGCATAGGACTACAACAAATACACGACAAGTCCTCCTGTCTCGTGCCATCATCTCAAGTTCTTTCTTTTCACATCATTTTCGCCTCTGATTCCAGCTCTCTTCTCCGTGTGCTTCTTGGTCTACCTCTGCCTCTCTATCCCTGGGGGTTCCAGAACAAGGACTGCCTTGTAATGCTGTCAACAGGTTTCCTCAGTGTGTGTCCTATCCATCTCCATTTCGTCTTCTTCTCATCTCTTTTTCCACTGGCTTTGGTCTGGTTCTTGTCAACATGATTACATAGTGGTCAGCCATATTTGCTGTCTCTTATGACGTCAGTTTATTGACAGTTTTAGATTTTATTTGATTGACTTTTGTTTGCTGGGAAATTTTAAAAGTATAACTATCGTACAGATAGGTTGTGAGTTATTTTTGGCACGTCTGAGTAGAGTGGATGATGATAGGTACGTGAGAAAGGTGTGAGAAATAGATTTCACGGGTGGTAGCTTAAGGAAAAAGATATGTCCCTAGAATGAGTAAGTTTCTCTATTCCAGCCTATCTATACGACTGTAATTTAGTACAAGACAACCTTGACCTCCTCATACATATAAATATAAGTTTAACTACACACATACACACAGCTATGTGACAACAAGACACACACACGTGAAAAACTACGGTTACTTGGGTATGGGTCTGACCAACACACAAAGTTAAGTTTCTTTGTTGTTTATTATCATTTAAACGACAACACCAATTATCTAAAGAAAGGTCAAACAAATCAGATTTGCATACATATGAAATAACAAAAATAGATGCGCCCTCCCCCTATGGAGAAAAGAACCCAAAGTTAATAACCCAAAGGTCGAAGGTTAGCACTATGATACAGAGTAGACAGTAAAGTAAACAAAGTCTGACTCTATAAGTACAGTAAAGTAAAAAAATTAGGCAAATCCAGAGTTGGTAAAATCTCTGTGACAAAGAAAGATATTCACTCTCTCTTGCAAACAGTGGCCACTCTCTCACTCTTAACTCCTAGGAGATATGTCTCAGCGGACAACTATGCAATTCACTTCCCACATTGGCCCCCAGTTCATCCTCTAACAACAACGTTTGAGGGGAAAGCCAAATCTGGTAGTTTTTCTAGCTAACAAATGTTACTGTGAATAGTCGATGTATGTACGTGCTCTTGGGGTTCACAATTTAAAGAGGAAAATAATTCCAGTATTGGAATACGTCTGGTTGACAAAATGTTACAATGATAAATGATGATAATCATATCGGCTGACTCTATGTTAGAGCGCGGATTCTGAACAGCGTAAATTTCTGGATGCTTCGCTTGAATACGACTGTCAAAAGTCGGGAATAAATGTTATTTTTTTAGTGGGCTGATAAAATTGAAAAATATTGCTGAGTTTGGTAAGTCCAGTTAAATTACTTTTAGTGTCAGAACTGTTCTCATGTATCTTTGGCGAGTACACGCTTATAATGAAGATCGGTACCACTGAAACCAATTTGAGGCACAGGTAACTAACAAAGTAAAATTTCACAGACCAGAAAACAAGCAAAAGAAAAGACCGTTGGACACTCTTTATCAGGTCTGCTAGGAATATAAGAAAAACATTTATGGAAAAATGCTACTATTATATATAGCTATATATGCACACAGACGGGGACAAGACGATCTCTATCCACTCCAGTCCTGATTAAAGTTAAACGGCACAGGCGTTTTCTTCAGCCTTCTTTATCGCGCGTCGCTTAGCGAGTGTAGGTTGGATTGAGTTATGCAACTCTCCCCCTGCTTGCGGTTAACGATCAGCGTACAATGTCAGTTATCACAAACTATCGCCGGTCGTTAAGTAGCTATTAATTTAGTCGGCGTCTGATAGTTTAGTCGTATGATATTAAATAATAGGCACTTATAATAAATGCGCACAATGAAATAAAGCATGAATTCTTTTCTGTCACTATCAGTCGCGCCTAGCATATAAACCAGTCAGCTAAAACCGTCTCTTCTTG
Source organism: Oreohelix idahoensis (assembly GCA_024509875.1). Lineage (NCBI taxonomy): Eukaryota > Metazoa > Mollusca > Gastropoda > Stylommatophora > Oreohelicidae > Oreohelix > Oreohelix idahoensis. The sequence goes on from JAMPIV010004303.1 coordinate 132,629, forward strand.
TGTGAGAAAGCATGTGGTGAAAATTAACATGATAACTGAACATCTGGTATGAAATAGCTACGCGTTATTTTATTTCACTAGTTTTAACAGCTAGAAAATCTAAGTGAATTATAATGGTAAAAGCTAACACTTTTAATTGGTAAAAACTAACACTTTTAAACACGTAAACACTAATTTCTATTACAAGAAATCAGGATGAAAAATCCCCACGAATTGCTAGTAACACATTTAACAAAATGGTTCTAGAACTGCGTGCTTAGACTATCCAAAAATCTGAGTGGCGCTGATAGCGAGTTTTAAGAAAACACAGCTTATATATGTTTAAATTTCTCTAATCTATCGATGATATTACTTTTCGCGTTACAATGTGTAACGGGGAACAGCGACTGCGTTTCCCAAATGAAAGGCTTACAGGTCGGCTCTGTCGGGCGTTGCTAACCGACTTCAGAAGAATTCTTATGTCTAACGGGTTCTCGAAGAATTTTCTGCGTATACGACATCAAAGCGTCAATTCCCCTTTCCGGACACTTCAAAGGGCCGTTACGTCTGTTTCACGTGTTTTCTGTCTGAGATCGTATGCCTGACAGATACTGGCGTGGGAAAACGAGTTAAACAAAAACTGATTCGCTGCCTGTTTTGACGGGCAGGTTTCGAAAATGTGTAAACACTACGTTTGCACGTGTTTAAGAAAAGAGGCGGGAGCGAAAAGAGTAAGCTATTGAAAGTAAACACAGGCAGAAAAGTGCGTGGTTTAGCTAGCAAATCAAAAGAGCGCTGCGAGGTTGCCAAGACGGTCAGATTACTGTAGGCTCTTTTTCCATAATACGTCACAATAACTTATTTGTCAAACTGCAGTTATTGCTCTTTTTTTTACATTTGTTTCGTATATATCTAGTAGATGCAAGTGAGAATATCTTTTTCTTCTTTGATCCTGGCCTGCTCACTGACCATTCAATCAATGACAATCACGATAAAATTGAGGATATAAATATAACAAAATAGAAAGTGCTTTTTAAATTACCATGTTTCTTCCCTTTCGGCAAGTAACTTTACATTTGTTACGAGTCAGTCTTCAATCGTTACATTTTCTTCTGCCACCCTTTATCTTTTTTGTGCCCTTCCTTTTCCTTTTTTTCTCACACACTACTTGACGTTGTTTTCGCTTCCATAGTTCAATGTTTTCTTATCGCATCTTGTTCTAATTCGCCACTCTCTGATTTTACCTGACCGCTCGACCTGTTTTGAAACAACATTGACTTCTGTTTGTGCAGAGCGAACTTGCCACACTGACATTTTCACCTATCGCTAGCTCCAGCCGAAGAAAAAGGCTACACTGAGTGACATTTCTATTGTTTACCAAGACTTTCTGTCTGGAAAGATACACAAACCATATTGTTCACAGGTTCCAATATGAACGGGCAGACGGTATTGGGAGATAAGTTGTCAGTTCGCACATGAATGTCGAAAGATGTCAATCTGGTTAAAGATTGAGACACGGACAGTAAGATAACAAATCTAATTTTGGACCACGGAAAGATACGTAATCACTTCCGCCCAGACGTTGTTGTGATAAATAATTACAAGATAATAAAATCTTGGAAGATATTATCAGCAACATATCTATAAAGTAGTGAGTTGTAAACATGATAATTACACAGGGAAGTAGCAAGACCTTATAATGCAATGGAGTTTGAAAACAGTATCGTATGGTATCATGTATAATGTTCTACACGAGAGGCATGGGGGATAAACCCTTATCAGAGTCAGATGCCTGGATGATGGTTGGTTGGGCATGAAAATGCTAAAACAGACTGCTCTTCTCATCGTAGCAATCTGGGTGTGTGCGCGAATAAATTCGTTTTAACTTAGTGCCTTGTAAGACTGCTTTACTTACTTTCAACTTTGTTGTCGTGGGTTGACAGTAAATTTGAATTGTCCAGTCCGCCCAAAATCCTCTTCACTGTTCTCGTCTGCAATGCGACCTCAATTATTTTAATCGCGGCCGTCGTCCTCTTTTTTTGCTCGTCGACCGCCAAATGAGGTGCGTCTATCTTTGATTTTGCCTCTACTGCTCATTATAAATTACCCTGCGCTGACCAGCGATCGCCAGCTTAAAATAATATTACAAAATAACACCTGGCCACAGATTGACAGCGCTTCGTTAGTAAACGGGGGGAGGGGGGGGGGGGTTAACTGGCGTCTGTTCTAGAGATCAAACGACTTATTTTCTTATATCAAAGAGACGTGCTTTCTTTGTAGATTAACACGTGCATATACGAAGAGAAACCAGATGTGAGAGGTCAGCGTTAGTAGCGGACTATAAAATCTGCAAGTGTTAAACACTAGATACACTACGTAAATGGACCTGAAGAAGGACAGACGTAAACAGAATTGCTCTATCTGAGGACGGTAACACGACTATTACCAGCCAACGGACTCTGTCTAACTTATTGTTACTTAGGGTTCCAGAGCCTCTGCTAAACTAAGCTGAAGACAAGCAACCAACGGAGGTAACGTACCATTCTCCTTCCTGTCTAACCCTCAGAAAGCAGATATGTATAGCAATGCGTGTGTCAATTACCTGTCAACTTATAACCCACTGCACAAGACAGCCACCCTAAATGGGTCGCAATCACCTGCATATAGTTCATTGCAGTGTAGAACCAGTACCCACAATCTATCGCCTTCAATCGTTGTGGAATAGTGGTTTCTTAATCGCTTATGGATATGCATCATTTGTCAGACCGTAGTGGCTCTCATCTCTCATTTAACGCAGCGTAACCAGCATAATTACAATTGTAGTCCCGTGTTTCTGTACGGAGCACTGGGTCTCAATGAAGGGTCCAACAAAAAAAAAAATCACCGGATAACGCCATCAAGTTCCATATACAGGACACGCCCGTTTTATTCACTGCGCAAGGTTAGTAGCGCCAAAAAATACACATGCCCTAGGCCTCGACTTGTTATGTCTTCTGGTGGGTAAGACTCCTGCCATTATTAATAGTCAGAGGAAAGACAGTGTGACGGAATTTGGATGTGTCCTTTTACGCCCCTTCTATCCGTCCTACTTTCTCCATTTCCTTTCTTCATTTTACGCACATAAACCTGCCCCATCGCTGCGCCTTAGATTTGTTGATCTCTGTTCATACTGCGATAGTGTTATTTGTGACGACAGGATTTCAGCGAGATAGTGAAAGAGTGAAAGTTTCAGATTCTGTGCGAGAAACAAGGGCTATTCTATTAAGAATGGCTGATATCTGCAGAGACATCAAAGAACACTTTTCTCACTATCAGGGTAGTTCACGTTGTGAAACTGAAAAGGAATATTTATTAGAAAGGTAATCTGTATCTCTCTCTTGATTGAGTTAAATAGAGACAGAGGATTGGTATTCTAGTTACACTTCTATCTCTTCCCTGATTGATTTCATTGTTATTTCGTTTACAATTATTTTATGGCTCGAGCCCCCTAGGTAAAAGAATAAAGAATTTATCTTAAACTTATTACCACATTGAAGACAACAACCATACATCTGGCAAGTTACAAAGTAAAGCAGACACGGTTGGTTTAGTTATTTAAATATCAAACTCCATAATTCTCGCCGTTTGTACGTCGGTCACATCTAGGGGATGGAACTGTGGTTGAAAGTTAAACATTAATTGTATTGTTTCCTTTATATGTACTCTCCTGGGAGCCGCGCTGGTGTAATGGCTTCGGCGTTGTACTGGCGACCAGGTGTTCATGGTTCAAACCCGGGCGTCGGCGTTTGAAGAAATGTTTACGGCCGGAAATTTGACTGAATAGCCTGAACGGCTCCTGTGATAAACCCTCTGTGGATGGGAAGGAGCGAAGCTCCTGACCGGGTTGGAAGAAAAGTCCTCAGGTTCCCCAGCCTCGCAATGACATGTCATTGGGCCGAAGGGGCTGAAAGCCCAAGTGCCGCTGGTTAAGGAAAAAAAAAAATATGTACTCTCCCGAAAATAGTAACACTCAACGAAGAAAAGTCGGTGAATTGTGCAACACAAAGCGAGTGACAGTGACATATGACTAAAATGTAAGTTTTTGATTGTAGAACCCAGTTTCATTCCGGAAACAGATTTAACTCATCATTTTGTTAAAAATAACCTTAAAATGTAAGTTTTTGATATTTTCTTCAAGACAAAATTTTAATTTAAAGTATTGCAGATTATTGTTGGAGCTACTCGCTGGAAATGAAACGGTTTATTGGAGCATAGATACCATGATTTCCGATGATCCCAACGACGCAGTAGATTTCCCAACGGAGTTCCTTAACGAGCAGTGCCCATCAGTAATGCTACCGCATTTGCTGAAATTAAAGGTTGCTGCATGTATGATGCTATTGCGAAATCTGAACGCAAAAACGGACTATTGAATGGAACGCGTTTGGTCATAAAAGTCTTGCATCGGAATTCCATTTATGCAGAAATTATCACTGGCAGTAATAAGGGAGAACGAGTCTTAATTCCTCGCATTGACTTAGAACCGAGGGAGCGCAGTTTGCCATTTAGGATGCGACGTCGTCAATTCCCAGTGATTTTAGCTTTTGCAATGACGATCAATAAGGCGCAAGGACAATCTTTTGATCACGTAGGAGTTTTCCTTCCTGAACCTGTCATCAAATAACTTCTATATTAAATTTAAAAATATTTTAAAAATATATTACAGTTTTTGATTTACTTCCGTCACTATTCTCCTTCCCTCCCCAACTCACAATATAAACCTCCGTATTTACTAACATGCCTCCAGTGGCTATTGTTTGTTTACACTGGCCACGAGGGTTTATCAATACCTAGGCCGAGCGAAAGTTACGCTTTCTTTACTGACCCTGCTTCTATCATTCATGCTTGGTTAATCATGGAAAACATAGAAATTCTTTTCCCCAAACAAATAAATTCACATACAAGCATTTAAATAAATATCAAGAACAGTTAATTAATAAACATTCATATTGTACATTTAAGACAGAGTGATTGAACAGCTAATGTATTATTAACACAGAACTCAGCAGTGATAGAAGTGGAAGTTAATGAGTGATAGATCTATATTCTTAATTCCTGGCTCCAGTTGGAACAGAGGTACAACATTGGCTGGATGACCTAAGAAAGATCTATGTAGATCATAGTGAATGAAATCTGTCTTGCTGTTCAGCGCAAGTGATACAAAGACAATGAGCAGTTATGCGACTGCATTTGAAGACGTTGCGAATCTTGCATATATCAGAGAACAAGAATTAATTTTACAATGAAATGAAAATCCAGCTGCAACGACATCTCAATAATGATCATCACTTTAGATACACATATTAGATACACACATCAAGTAATATGAATTAAAAAGAATTATTGACATACCCTCTCAACAAATCACTACTGTTCTGTTTCTGGAAGGCTTTAGGTGGTTACGTTCAATGACTTGAATCCTATTTTGCCCGTCCAGTTGGTACACAGTGTGAATCGTTTCTGTCTTAGCGGGCCCCAGCTTGGTTCTTTGTTGAGTGCCAAACGCTGTAGGGTTCCGATATTTAACAGGTCATCCTATTCCCTCCCCCAAGCATCACGTGTTTGGTGGCCAGCTTTCAAAATGTCAAAACTATTCCTATTCTCCAATAAGCTTGTGTAACCGTGCTGTCCCGGCTGGTTACGTACTCAATTCAAAGTATGTAACAGGGTCGCGGCGCCAATTCAAAGTATGTGACCGTGTTCGGGGACTGGTTACACTTTATGTGGTGTCACTAGGTGGCAGATGGCAGGCCTAGTGATGCAACTCAAATTTTACAAGTCTCTTTTGTTTATCTTCAACGTTATTGATTATGGACATGTGTACTGGCCATCTCCGCCAGAGATGTTAATTCCTGGATGAGACACTGTTCCTTCTTCAATCAACTCACGATCCGTTCCGTTCCTTCTTTGTTGTTACTAGTGACTTTCGTATAGTGGTAGTTTATGAATAGTTATGGCTTACATACAACAACTCTCAAAGGACGAACTCAAATCTTGGTCTTATCCTTCAAAACATTTATTTACATTTGTAATATTACTCAGCAAGACCAGTAATTGATATCATAGAGCTCGCATGTCATTATAATTATGGGTGCTTCGTGCATAAGCTCTATATCTCATATATATATATATACGAGGCGTGTTCAAATGAAACCCGACCGTGCTGCGCCAAGTGGACATTCGTAGAAGGAGCATGATGACGTCACATCTGACGTAATAAGCACATACGAATGTACAAGTGTGTAAGTGTTCATTCTCCTAGTATTCGTTGGTTGGGCTGCAGACCGTTAAAATAATGGCCGGTGTGATAAGGAATCCGTCCAAGGTCGATCAGCGAGCGGTGATTCAGTTCCTAACAGCCGAAGGATGTCGACAAGTCGACATTCATCGCCAAATGAAAGCAGTGTATGGTGACAAAAGTGTGTCTAAGACTACAGCCATCAAGAATAAACGACCCGGCATGCTTTCGCGTAGTGTGATTCTGTTGCACGACAATGCTCGTCCACATGTTGCGAACATTGTGAAGGAAGCGTTAGCAAGGAAAAGGTGGGAAGTTCTGCCACACCCAGCCTACAGCCCCGGTCTGTCACCATGTGACTTTCATTTGTTCGGACCCTTAAAAAAAATCTCTAAAGGGACAACGATTCGACTCCGATGCAGACGTCAGGGCCTCGGTGACCAAATGGTTCAATAAGCAACCAAAGTCATTTTTCTCGGACGGCTTCCGCCGTCTACCCAAGCAGTGGGATGCGTGTCTGAATGCCTATGTTGACTATTTCTAAAGAACCCCAGTGGGTACTTGCTTCATAACAATTGCTGTATTTAATTCTACTACTCCTGCTGATGTACCTTACATATATTTGTTATAAAGCCACTGGGACGGGTTTCATTTGAACACACCTCGTATATATATATATATATATATATATATATATATATATATATATATATATATATATATATATATATATATATATATATATATATATATATATATATATATATATATATATATATATATATATATATATATATATATATATATATATATATATATAAATTCTTCCTTTTTCTCATTCTATAATCGCCAGTTGACTTTCTTAGTCTTCTCAAAAAAAGTATTCTTGTTATCATAGAGCTCGCATATAATTATCATAGGTGCTTCGTGCAAAAGCTCTATATCTCGTGTATTTACATATTCTTCCTTTGTAAACTTAGTCAGACCTGCCTCTACTACTGTTCCTGAAAACAAAATTCAATTCATATACTAACTATCAAAGCTTCAGGTAATATACTTACATGCGACAGCATGTTGACAGTTCATACAGAAGTCGACTCTCCCAGTCGCTCAAATATCGTACCTATTTATGAATAGCTCATACTTCACTTATCGTGATCTGACGATGATAAATGTAGGTTTTCTTCCAGTAATGCGTAACCATTCTTTTATTTACAGGTAGTCGCATTTTACTTGACCAACTGTTGCTTTGTAAGGGTAGTGATATCTTCACATCTCCTGCTTTCTTTACTTAGTCAATAAAGTGCTCATAATATGTCTGACACTTCGACACTGTACCCCTGTGTTACTTCTCCTGTACATGTATAATTCTATCTCGTATAAATCATAAGTTCAGATAATACTTACAGCCCAAATCGCTGAATTCCGTACGAAATACACTCTCTACACTCACGGTGTTTATAAGAAACTTCTTAATCATTTTAAACACTGTTTAGTGATGGCAAAACTTCTGAATATCTCTGTATCTAGGCTATATCTGTATAACCACAGAATCCGTTCCTCTTGAGACTACGGCAAACACACCTTGCTTCTTCAATCACAAAAACCGGACTGCCCTAATGTCCTCTGGTCATTATTCTCTAATCATTTAAACACTGTCTAGTAATGGCAAATCTCCTGAATATTTCTGTACCTATGCTATATCTGTACAACCACAGAAGGCACTTCTTGAGACTACTGCAAACGCACCTTGCTTCTTCAATCACTCAAACCGGACTGCCCTAATGACCTCTGGTCATTATTCTGTCGTATGTTTCTCTCGCTACTTCTGATTCATTGCTCTAAAATGTTTTCTCTTAAATTTATTGGTCGAGCCTTTTATTTACCACTCAAGAGAAATACTCACGTTTAGTTAACGCGAGCCGAGTTACTGAACTCTTGTCTGTTTTATCATACATTATTTTCTTCACTGTGAACTGTCTTAAGCGTTTATCTGACCTTGCCAATAGCATGAATAATGCTTGGGCAAACCCCACGGCGACATAAACCCGGGGCCGTGCAAATGTATCCCGTAGGGAGACATTTGCGTTCTATCAACTATTATCTAGTGTTCACTTAGCATACTATCATATGCCTGCTCCTGTACATATACATTTATAAACTATGAATCATAACATGAAAAGTCGGAAAACTAAAATCATGAGTGTAACGTTATCCCATTACCAATAACTAATGTTTCAATTGAGGTATATCATCAATCATTACATAAATACACAACCTCATATGATACAACCATCTGATCAACAATAATTCCATACATGCAATATCTAAATATATACACCTGTCGACATGGTAACTGTCTCTGGAAGCAGAGATTTGTCAGCACTCGTCATGTCTATAATATCTGCCGTCAATGTCGTTACTGAATTGGAACGGTCAGATAAGCGGAGTTACACTAACTAAGATAGCGAAGCGTGCACAACTAAATGTCCTGGGGCGATAGTGAAAGACATGTGTCGCTAATCAGGTCAGAATGTGATGTGCTCGACTGATTTTAGCCTTGGATGCACCGTTCAAGTCGTTAATTCTGTCTGAAAATATTGACGTCATACACATGTACACTAAACTTCATAAAATACTAAACATCCTTGTGCCTAGAGTTAATGTCAACGTGATTATGTGGGTGTGTCATCACTATCATCTCTCAAGTAGCTACTGCTTAAAGCAGCAATACTGCAAACATGTCGTATTCCTGGTGTCGCTATGTAGTCAGCGCAATGGTAACTGGGGTACATCATCTGTGGGTGGTGAAAAGATGAAAGGGTATGTGTCGTGGGAATGTTCATCATTAGTGCATTATGTGCACTCTTTGTTACCTGTATATGGGTAAGAAGAATTTCTTCTCTTTTTATGCATAGGCAATACAACCAAATTATGACAATAATACTATCAATGTCTAACAATAATCAGCAGTCTTGATCCTCTGGTGCGGTGAATCCTATATCTTGGAAAGTACACTGACATGGTCTGTGAGTTTATATGGAATAAGTCTACATAATCAGGACTCTGTGTTTCTCTAGATCACAGTTTAATTATTTTTCTGTCTTATTTTACAAAGTTCTATACTGTCGTGCTTTAAAGAGTTACATGAGTAATGTGAATGTCTAAGTGCCCACAAAAGTATCAATATCGACTAATTTAACCACTGAAAACATAATAAAGTGACTTAGTTTTAGGTACTATGTTGATTAGAGTACCTATAAGCACTATTGCTGGGGGAGTGCTGCGAATTAGTACTTTAGCTGGGGGAGTACTTTACGATGATTACACTGCCTGCATGAGTTTTGAAAATTCTTTTGCAAGCTCTAACAGTGTAATTTCTCTACTGGAGAGACGACTGTCGTAATGTGACGAAGTTGGTATCGATTGTGCCATCGTGTTTATAGTCGCTCTGCAGGAGGAAGGGGGCGATTGAATATTTGTACGATGATGTAAACCTGGAATCGGCTTATGAACTTGGCGATGATTTCTTTTAAACCTGGCTCGTACATGTTCTTGTGATAGGCGTAACAGCTTCGCTCGTGGCGGTGAATCTGGTGATGAAGGGTGGCAAGGGCGCTTGGTAGCTGTACGTATCTCAGTGTTGGTGGTATCATCCATGCAATCGATGTCGCTTTCTTCTCGTTCTGTTGTCTCAAGTTCTGATTCATAAGGTGCCAAAGGCGAATCGATAGTGTTCTTTCTCTCTGTGTTTCATCGGAAGGTTGCAATGTTTTAATGTTTATATGCTCTGCTGTAGGGCTGTGACTATTCTGGGTTATGTTGTTTTTCATTGTTTGCAAGGGTCTCTCATCTTCGCTGTCCCAACTGGAGTGTGTAGGCTGGTGTGTAGGTTGTTGTTGACGTTGAACTGGCGGTTGTAATCGTTGACTGCCATAATATGTCTGACTCGTTATGGACGGGTGGGGTTCGTCGTCACGCACTGATACTGGTGTGCTGCTATTTCTTTCTTGTAAACGCTTGTCTCGAAATATCAACCTCTCTCTTAGTTCTGCCTGCGGAATATCATCTTCGTCATCTGACTTGTCTCTACAGCGATTCAAACGATGTATAGCAACCTGTAATTGATTTGGGGTGCTACACTGTTCTGTGTCAATATGAAGCTCATCATCTGTGTCAAGTTCACTGTGTGAAGTGCTTGAGGTCTCTGTAGAATTATAGTAATTTAATGTGACTTTCCGTACTGGTCTGCCATTCGATAAAGCTGGTGGTGCGGTCGGGCGATGATTGTCTTTCTTCATTTGTGCTGCATGCGCTTTGGTGACTACGTTCTTCTCTTCATTCCATAATATGTAATTTATGGGTGTTGTCTTTTCAAGTACTTTATATCCGTCAAGCCATCGTACGTCAGATTTGTTGTCTCGAACATTCTTCTTATAATAAACTTTATCACCAACTTGAAATTGTTCCAATGTAGCTCTTTTATCGTGCTGTTTCTGCCATTTCTTGAAAGCTTTCTGCGAATTGCGATTAGCTATCATAAGCTTGAGAATTTGGGGATCTTTTCTCTGTTCAGTGTGTACATCAAATGTGTCCAAGTCTACTGTTTCTTGTGTACCAGCATCTTTTGTGGCGGTGTTTCTGTCGACATCTACTCTGTTGGAATTTATGATGTTGATCTCCTTTGCATTGTCGTTGATGTCAATAAACGCATCTGGATCAACTTGCTGTGAGGTACTAGGGTGGGAAATTTAAGAAAGGAGGTCTGCACATGTATTCTGAGTACCTGGGATGTATTCAATTGTTGTATCATATGATTGTAAGTTCGTGGACCAAGTCTGTAATTTGTTGGGCTGTTCATGTGTCTTAGTGAGCCAATTCACCAATGGTTGGTGGTCCGTTCTAATGATAAGTTTGGTACCTCTAATATAAAAATCAAGCTTCTGGATCGCGTAATGTATGGCGAAAGCTTCTTTCTCTGTAGTCGACCAACGTCACTGTATTTTGGAGAGGGCGTGTGACACAAATGCTATGGGCATCTCGTTAGGAATCTCTGGTATGATAGGTGTCTCGTCTTCTTCTCTGGGTTGGACTAAACAAGCACCTATTGCTGTATTTGAGGAATCTGTGTACAAAATCATTGGGCGAGATATATCTGGATGTGCGAGAAGTGGTATTGTTGTAAGCGCATTCTTAAGGTAGTCAAAGGGTTTCTGGCATTCCTCTGTCCACTTAATCGTGAATACTTCTTGGTAAGGGCGATAAGCGGTTCAGCAGCCTTTGAGAAGTTAATAACATAGCGTCTGTAATATCCACAACAACCGATATAAGCCCGTACCTGCTTCACTGTTGTGGGGGTGGGCATCTTTCTTATTGCTTCCACTTTATCTGTGTCAGGGTGAATGCCATCTTTGTTGACTACGAATCCTAAATATTTGGTTTCCGTTTTTAGGAATTCTCATTTGCTTAGCTTGAGTTTAACTTGATGGTGTCGGAGGTGATCAAAAACTTGTTCAACCATTTTTAAGTGGTCATCCACGGTACCTGATGTGTGAATAAGTACATCGTCTATATAGGCTAATGCAAAAGCATGCATTCCTTGTAAAACCTCGTCCATCAGTACCATATATGTTGCGGGACTCCCTTTCAAACCAAAAGGCATAACATTCCACTTGTAGCTACCCATGTGTGTACAGAATGTTGACTTTTCTTTAGCTGCTGGTGTCATCGGAATACACCAAAATCCTGAGCGTGAATCCAATGTAGCAAAGTGTGTAGAATGTCCAAGTGTCGCCAAAATATCATCAATGCGTGGTAATGGATAAGAAATCGTTTTAGTAATTCTGTTCAATGCACGGTATTCGCAGCAAAATCTACTTGTTCCATCTTTCTTTGATACAATTATTATTGGCGATGACCATGCTGATCTCGATCTCTCTATAATTCATGCACTCAACATCTCGTTTATAGATTTTTCCACTATTTAACGGTTCTTCAAAGGAGTGTGGTAGGGTTTCAAACTAATAGGTTCCTCTGTTGTGGTCTGAATGTCCATATGTACCGTACTGGTTCTGCCTAACTCCATATGCGTTAGTGCAAACACATCTTGGTGTTTAGTGATGAATGCACTAAGTTTAGATTTATGTTGGCCTTCTACTTTCAGTGTCGCCAATAATTGAGATAACCGGTCTGGTGTGTGATTCTGTGTGTGGGACTCTTGGTTTGTCCACGGTGTTTTGACATATGTGTTTTCTTCATCAGTTCTGTGAAAGTTACGTCTACTCTCTCGTTCACTACGGTAATATTCAAAGGGTTTTGAATGTCTGGGTTCATCTCTTCGACAGAATGGTTTATTTGCGTATCTCGTATTGGGTTTCCGCCATGGAGTATGCTCTACATCTGTTCTATGATTGTTACTTCTGTTCTGTCGTTCACTACGGCAGTATTCAAAGGGTTTTGGATATCTTGATTAATATCTTCGATACAGTGGTGTGTTTGAGTATCTCGTATTGGGTTTCCGCCATGGAGTATGCTGTACATCTTCTTCTTCCATCCTTAGCCACCAACCGGCAAAGCAGTATGTGGCCAGTACGCCTAGTGGCGTCTTAGGGCAACAACAAATTGATCAATCTATCGCTGTTTCCACCACGCCTAGTGGCGTCTTTGTGGAACAGAAACAGACCAAACAATCTATCGTTGTTTCCGTAATCAGATTGGTTGGCAAGCAGGTGATCAGCCCACTGTGCGAAGTTTTTACGGGATGGGGTAAACAGCCCCATGCCCAACCCTCCTTAGTCGCTTTTTACGACATGCGTGGTAGGGTGCAGTGTTACTATTCTTTGCTCTCCTTTCGGGCCCCGGTAACACACGGGTGATGCTGTACATCTGTTCTATAAATATTCCGTCTGCTCTCTCATTCACTACGGCAGTATTCAAAGGGTTTTGTTGGGGTTGGCAATAAATGGTGGGTAACGAGATTGACATAATGCAATTCTTTTCTACTGTCGCCTGTTCTTCTGTATATTCCATCGTATGCTTTTCGCTGTATTACTTGGTTCACTCTATGTGCATAACGAAAATATTTAGTCCTTTCCATATCTGAATCTATGTCTTCAGGTTCATTTCTGCAAGCTCTATCATACGGTGTCATCTTGGTTAATGTGTCTTCTCTCTCTGTGTGTAGGAGTAGCATAATTATCAGGTATATAATCAGTGTTATTCATCTTGTGCATGTAATATGTTTGTTGATATGTACGTCTCTCATTATTCTGCTGGCTGTAAATTTTATCTCTATCCATTGTTCTTTTTGACTTGGTCATCGTTCTTGTTCCTGGGGTCTGACGCCTAATTCTGAGTGTACATTTGTTACTATCTGTGCTTTGCCATTGAAATCGTCTGTCAGAATCGGAGGGGTGACATGGGGCATGATTTTGGGATATGCGTGGAACGGGGGAATGATGGTGTCGACTCTGACCAATGTCAGGTATTCTGTTGTTTATGGTAGAGGTCAAGGACGATCTTCGTACTTTAGCAATTATTGCACCTCTGCGTATTGTTGTAGCTTGTCCCGATGTGTTTACAATCATGACTGGAAAGTCACGGGAGGGTGAAACTTCTGCAATACCTTCAGTAACAAACATGAGGGGTTCATCATTTATGTCCTCATTTTCCAAGGGTTCAATCTGGATTGTTTGTCCTGGTTCGATATAATTGGAACTCTTGATTCGCCCTTTAGCTATCACAAGCGTGTTAGGTAATACTGTAACTGAAGTTGTCAAACGTCCCAAGGATGCGATATGTATATCATCTTGTAACTGTATATATTCACTATTGATATTGATCTTATGCAGGTCAAAATATATTCTGGCGTTATGGCAAGTAAGGAAGTCTCTACCAAGAATAGAGTTTCTGGAATTCCACGTGTGATTATAAAAGGATGTGTGAGTTGTTGCTGTCCTATGTGGAATGTAATATATGCTGTGCCACAAGACTTCATAGATTCTCCTGTTACCGAGGCCATGAATGTGTTTGATGGTCGGAAGTTCACAAGATGTTTGATTTGTTTATACAACTGTTCCCTAATCAGGCTAACGGAAGCGCCAGTGTCCACAAGTGCTCGGTAATTCTTCTTGTCAATCTTGTCAACAGGAACTAGGGTCTGGGGTAATGTTTATGGATTGTATTTCTTGCTGAGGTGTTCTTTGAGGAGAAGGTATTGGGTGTGGAACAATGTTGTTTTTCTTTCTATGTCCTCTTGTAAAATTGGAAGCTGTATGTGCTCCGCGAAAATTTTGACCATAGTAATTAGTATTGCCATAACCATGCTGTCGTGGGTTGTTATAATTTTGCTGGTGTAGGCGAGGATGTTGTCGTCGGCACTCACGGGCTATGTGTCCTCGAATACCACAAATGAAACAAATTGGGGTATTGACTTGGTGTATGTTCTGTTGTCTAGGAGGGTGTCGAGCATAATTTGTGTTTAAGTGTTCCTGGTTACTCGTCTGGCTTGGGCGATGCCATCGCGGGATGGAATGTCCAATTTCCATCGGTTCGTGTTCTGGATTTGACTCGACTGTAGGTTCCTGTTCAATACACTGATTAAATCTTGTTTGAACGTACTCTTCTCTGATTGCTATTTGGATCGCTTCATTTATCGTTTTCGGATCTTTGCGAATCATGTGCAATTTGGTGTTATTTCCTAACAATCCATCAACAAAAATGCCTACAAGATGTTTTTCTAAATCTGGTGATGCCGTCAAGCCATCAAGAAATGCTTCCTCTGCTAGGTTTAATAATTTCTCTCCGTAGGACTGAATAGGTTCCTTATGTTGTTGTCTAATGCGACGAAGTAGTGACCAAGCGTGCTCCGTATTGGTAATATCACTGTAGCGTTGTGTTAGTTCTTTCTTAAGTGACTCATATGTTTCATTAGGATATGCACTGTCACGTCTTCGTAGAAAATCAGTAACCAAGGAGTCTGACGATAAATATAGTATTCGCTTGCGCTCTGTGTCCGTGCATGCATTTACCATAGTGGCGAATTTATCTGCATCCTTTAACCATCTTCTAAATTCCAGAGTCTCCTGTGAATGGTGTGATAACCGATCTAATCTGGTTGTACTTTGCATAATGATCAACATTATGTAATGTGTCTGTAATGCTTTTAAGAGCAGCCATTGTAGGTTCTTGTTCCGGAGGTAGTGGAACAAATGCGGGTTGTTGTTGTGTCTGTTGTTGTTGTTGTTGCTGTTGATACATTAAATCAGAATGTGATGTAGCCATGTTGTCACTAAGAAGGACTGGTCGCGGAACCAATTCAAAGTATGTAACCGTGCTGTCCTGGCTGGTTACGTACTCAATTCAAAGTATGTAACAGGGTCGCGGCGCCAATTCAAAGTATGTGACCATGTTCGGGGACTGGTTACACTTTATGTGGTGTCACTAGGTGGCAGATGGCAGGCCTAGTGATGCAACTCAAATTTTACAAGTCTCTTTTGTTTATCTTCCACGTTATTGATTATGGACATGTGTAATGGCCATCTCCGCCAGAGATGTTAATTCCTGGATGAGACACTGTTCCTTCTTCAATCAACTCACGATCCGTTCCGTTCCTTCTTTGTTGTTACTAGTGACTTTCGTATAGTGGTAGTTTATGAATAGTTATGGCTTACATACAGCAACTCTCAAAGGACGAACTCAAATCTTGGTCTTATCCTTCAAAACATTTATTTACATTTGTAATATTACTCAGCAAGACCAGTAATTGATATCATAGAGCTCGCATATCATATATTATGGGTGCTTCGTGCATAAGCTCTATATCTCATATATATATATATATATATATATATATATATATATATATCTATATATATATATATATAAATATATATATGTATATCTATATATATATATATATATATATATATATATATATATATATATATATATATATATATATATATATATATATACGAGGTCTGGTCAAAAAGTATCCGACCTTTTTCTTTTTCGGGGAAAAAAATTGATATACAGGAGGTTTCTCTTGTGGATACAGTGGAGAAGACCTTCCTGCGCATGCATGTATTTTTTCCGTCCCAAAGACAGTATTAGTCGTCTGCAATTAGTGTACGCGCGAGCTGTGGTAGTAACAA
This sequence comes from Oreohelix idahoensis, assembly GCA_024509875.1. Classification (NCBI taxonomy): domain Eukaryota; kingdom Metazoa; phylum Mollusca; class Gastropoda; order Stylommatophora; family Oreohelicidae; genus Oreohelix; species Oreohelix idahoensis. Next base: position 149,039 of record JAMPIV010004303.1, read on the forward strand.
GCCGTCGGATTTTTATTTGTCACGAAATGACGGAACATTTTGAACAGCGGTATTGCATTAAATTTTGCCAAAAGCTCGGTGATACCCAAGTAGAAACAATTCGAAAGATTCAACAAGCTTTTGGCGATGAAGCCATGAGCATTACACAAATTAAGGAGTGGTACAACTGTTTCAAAGATGGCCGCACATCGGTGCATAGCGAGCCACGTTCCGGAAGACCATCAACAAGCCGAAACGACATGGTTATTCACGAAGTGCGGACTTTGGTCATGCAGAACCGTCGTATCACCATCCGAGAACTTACACACGAGGTGGGGATAAGCCACGGTTCAGTACAATTCATATTGACGGAGGATTTGAACTTGCGGAGAGTGTGCGCTAAATTCGGACCTGTGGACAACGGGAACTTGGCAGCTGCATCACGACGATGCACCCGCACATTCTTCGCATCTGATTCAGACTTTCTTGGCCAAACACAAGACTCCTCTGATTCGTCAGGCTCCATACTCTCCTGACATGGCTCCTTGCGATTTCTGGCTGTTCCCCAAGCTGAAAATACCGCTGAAAGGGACCCGATTTGAGTCACGAGAAGACATTATGATAAATTCGACGGCCGAGCTATACTCCATTCCCAAAGAGGCCTACCTGAAAGTCTTCCAAGCATGGCGGGACCGCTGGGAGAAGTGTGTGCAGTCATAAGGAGATAACTTTGAAGGGGATTAGGGTTTAAGACTTCCAGGTGAGTGATTGTATTTTTCCTGGCCAAAGGTCGGATACTTTTTGACCAGACCTCGTATATATATATATATATATATATATATATATATATATATATATATATATATATATATATATATATATATATATATATATATATATATATATATACATATATATATACATATATATATATATATTCTTCCTTTGTCATTCTATCATCTCCAGTTGACTTTCTTAGTCTTTAAAAAAAGTATTCTTGTTATCATAGAGCTCGCATATAATTATCATAGGTGCTTCGTGCATAAGCTCTATATCTCGTGTATTTACATATTCTTCCTTTGTAAACTTAGACCTGCCTCTACTACTGTTCGTGAAAGCAAAATTCAATTCCTATACTAACTATCAAAGCTTCAGGTCATATACTTACATGCGAGAGCATGTTGACAGTTTATACAGAAGTCGACTCTCCCAGTCGCTCAAATATCGTACCTATTTATGAATAGCTCATACTTCACTTATCGTGATCTGACGATGATAAATGTGGTTTTCTTCCAGTAATGCGTAACCATTCTTTTATTTACAGGTAGTCGTATTTTACTTGACCAACTGTTGCTTTGTAAGGTAGTGATATCTTCACATCTCCTGCTTTCTTTACTTAGTCAATAAAGTGCTCATAATATGTCTGACACTTCGACACTGCACCCCTGTGTTACTTCTCCTGTACATGTATAATTCTATCTCGTATAAATCATAAGTTCAGATAATACTTACAGCCCAAATCGCTGAATTCCGTACGAAATACACTCTCTACACTCACGGTGTTTATAAGAAACTTCTTAATCATTTTAAACACTGTTTAGTGATGGCAAAACTTCTGAATATCTCTGTATCTAGGCTATATCTGTATAACCACAGAATCCGTTCCTCTTGAGACTACGGCAAACACACCTTGCTTCTTCAATCACAAAAACCGGACTGCCCTAATGTCCTCTGGTCATTATTCTCTAATCATTTAAACACTGTCTAGAAATAGCAAATCTCCTGAATATCTCTGTACCCATGCTATATCTGTATAACCACAGAAGGCACTTCTTGAGACTACTGCAAACACACTTTGCTTCTTCAGTCACTCAAACCGGACTTATCTAATGGTCATTATTCTGTCGTATGTTTCTCTCGCTACTTCTGATTCGTTGCTCTAAAATGTTTTCACTTAAATTTATTGATCGAGTCTTTTATTTACCACTCAAGAGAAATACTCACGTTTAGTTAACGCGAGCCGAGTTACTGAACTCTTGTCTGTTTTATCATACATTATTTTCTTCCCGGTGAACTGTCTTAAGCGTTTATCTGACCTTGCCAGTAGCATGAATAATGCTTGGGCAAACCCCATGGCGACACTTGCGTTGGTCCAGAGGGGCAGAGTTAATCTAGAAAAGTAGGCTTTCCTTTATCTGGGCTTCGCTGTCTATTGCATATTGTTCTCAGAATCGTCAACTATTCCCCGTTCAGAAACTTTATGGTGCAATAAAATGTCTTGTTTCCTTACTAGCCCGAATAAATAAACGGGTGTGTACCACCTCTTAGTCGGTGAGTCTTATCAATTACGCAATCTGTGAGAGGCATTAGATGACTCTTGACGTCAAGTGTTAACCTTACTGGCCGTTAGGATTCGCCATCTATTCGCCGAAAAGTCTGCAGTCGGCTCTGTTCCCAGGTCTAACCTAACTTAATATGCATGGAAAACGACCAGAAAGTGTTGACAGTAGAGTATGGCAACAGTACAGGGCGAGCTGTTACGCTACGCCACGACAGTGTAATAAAAGGTATTTGAATAAAGAAAGTAGCATTGAATAACTGAGAACTGCAGCTTATGACAGGACAAGGAAGAAAATGGTATGGAAAATTGAAGTAGTTGTAGGAGAAAGACAGATGAAACAAATTGACGAAATTTGGTTTTGTCACATTATTTCACGACTAATTGACCATCTGATAACCCTCTTTTTTCTTCTTGATCGTAACTGTGTATTCTCCTCACGCAAACCAGTGATGGAGGCTCCAGGGGGAGCAAAGGTCAACTCAACCAACGCAAGATTATGCAAATATGGAGTGTGAGTGTGAAGTATGAGTTAGGCGAATGGTGGACTGTTCGTGTGTTGACCCGTATAAGGCACTCATTCACTCATTACGTTATGTCACCAATGCAGACCACTGTAGTCGTTTCAATAGTTTAATTGGACGCACACACTTGACAGATTGGGTACAGATACAGGAACATGAGTCGACATAGACAGCATAATATTGATCAATGGACTACCGTCCTAAATTAGCATTCATGAAGAATAATCTATCAATGGAACATCTGTAAACACCAAGATTTCCATAGTTTATAAATACAGTCAGTAGACCTTACTGACCGAGCATGTCAATTAAGCAATACTGTTCAAACTTGACTCCTAAACAGAATCTCTTTCTAGCGACGATTCCTTTAGGTAAATTACAGCAAATCTCTGTGAAGATAATGTTAATTTCTTTATAATAGTGATCTCTCAATCATCACCTGATAATAAGGAAGTTTTCCCGTTCTCTGCTAATGATTTACAATAAGTAGAATTCCAAAATCAATCGAATTCCACAATGGCTGCTGGTTCCCGGTTGAGCATCACTCACTATACGGGTGTATAGCCAAATCTTTAATCGAAGCTTTGTTCATCAACAATAAATGACGCTACAAGGATCAGCATATTCTGTCCTCATAGTTGCTGCAAATAAACATATTTAGTGCTGCTAGAGAATATGTCGTCCCGACATATTCATAGGTAAGTTCATGTAAACGTCTGCCCATCTTAAGCCTAGGAATGAACGAAGTCAGCAAAAGTACGTTTCTTTACCTGGACATAAGAAATACACTAGCAAGCACAAAAAAACGCTCTCCCGGCGTTATAGAATCACAACTGGGGAACTCATGGACTTAACGATCCTGGAAGAAACTATCTTCGTCCCCAGAATAACTTAAAGAGATCACAAACTCTTGGGCATCTCTCCGACATGACTTCTCGCGCTAGGCCTAGACAACCGAAGAACCCCCTCACCTCTCTTCATCCCCCGAAAACACCTGACCCCCTTCAGTACAGTACAAGAACAAATAGTTCCACTTAAACATACTAAGATGTCAAGATATAAGACATACTCGTCCTACATAGACAAGCACTACACATAGATTCGGACCATAAACATTCTGAAGCAAGAACAATCTATTCCTAACCAAACACAGAATAGATACAAGTAAGTCTAAATTCCTCCGCCGAGTTCTATTTTTAAGAACGCTACAAAGAGCGATAACTCACAGAATGACTACTTATTGCCCAATCTGAGTTTCGTCCCGCAAGACCAAAACATGCATTCAAAGATGAATATATCTTCATCAGACAATTAAAACATTTTACATGGTATGCGTAATCCGTGCGCCAAAAAATATGTGCGCAACACCATCCTTAAGGATTAATCGGATAATACAAAAGGAAGACCAGATGTTGTCTGGGAAAATTGTCTGAGTGCAGCGATATGTCGTGGCTTATCCTACTGGGGACCAGGAAAATAAGAGTGATAATTGCTTAAATCACTTCCGTCTAGATACTGTTCGTGCAATTATTACAGAGAAACCCGTCTGGGCAGACAAATTAGCGACGACATTATCTGCAGGGGAGGTTACAAATCGTAATTAAAAGGTTACCTAAGAGTGACGGAAGAAGTCGGACCGTATATGGGAGATGAGGTCATGTGTTTAAATTCTAAAATATTTTAAAACACGCGGGAGGGGGGGGGGGGGGAGTAAATAACTGACACCCACGACCCACTACATTCTTGCTCACGGATTGGATCACATGGGAGTCAGAAACAAACATTTATTCTGATTGGAAGTTTTGTCGGAAACGCCAGGTGGAAGCGTGGGCAGGAAAACTGCACTATAACCTAGCTAAAGCACACCGCATTTCAGAATCGTCAAAGTAGACAGCTCGGGCAGAAGCCAGGAAAGAATAGAGTTCGGATTCTATCTACCCTTTAATACGGAAACCAGACTCCTACATAGCCTACTCACAAAGTCACAGAGGGATTCAAACTAGAAATAAAACCCCTGACGCGTGTTCAAGGCATCTTTATCAAGTTGCCAAGACTATTCAACTGATCAAGAAGTCTATCTTCCCTATTGGGGTGAGTTGCAACATATTTATATACTTTGAATTTGACATGTTTTAACTTGCTGATGGTTATACAGGTCCATACGAGGCTGGCAACCTCAGCATATGAAAATAATATACCCGTGAACCACCACAGCAAAGCGCTGGCGGCTGCTTCACGCTGGTTCTCACAGGGAACCAAAATCAGAGGTAACCCCATGTCACAGAGAGTTTTATGATCAATAAATTTTCTATATTCTCTTCTTTTTTTCTACCCGTGGCCTTTACTTTATTATCGCTCTTTTATCCTTTTTCTGTATTTTTTGCATTCGTTCGTTTGCGAAAAATATTTTCTTTCCCATTCTCACTTTATCGTTTTTCTTTCTCATACTGATACGCATTTTCATATGTAGATGTCAGTCAGACGAGAAACTGTGAATATTCATCTATCTCAGACATAGGAGCAGACTTTTGGCTAGCATTTTTACCTGACACTAACGTTTCTTCGGCATGAGGTGTGATAACCGACATATGCACGGCGCAAAATGAGACATTTGTCTGGTAATTTCCTCTGTCACGGCACTCTCGGCCAGTTTCGCTAGCAGTGAGGTGTCTGAGACGCGTTTGGCATGTTATGTCCAGCGTCAAAGGTACGTAGGTGTTAGGAAAGGGGAGAGATCGGGTTTTTGGAAATAGTGGGATCCTTTGTCTGGTTTAAGATATTAACCAGAGTTTGAAACTAGATTTCATTCGTACTCCTAAATCTGCAGTAGACAGATCGCCAGGTTAGAAGAAATATCTTGTGTATTGAAAAGTCCTTAGTTTCTGGGCAACATTTTGCCGAGTTCTAGACTACTATTATATTGAATAATTCTAGTTCGTGGTATTAATCTGTAGTTCTGTGCGGAGGTAAATATTATATATTAGATATCTAGTATTTTGTGAAGTGTTTAAAGTTTTAAATCGCTTATTTCATATTTCACTAGTTAGATTTTTGTGCAGAGTGCTTAATTTATAAGTCTGTTATATTCTCTAGCTGACATGTTTCAGTGGAAAGCAGAATAAATTATATTTCTAGCTTAAACTCATGCAGCCATAAATGATTTTAATTTAACTGCTAAATAATCAGACGAGAATATATTTTAAAATTAACTTATAACTGAAATGCTACATCAGTGAGTATTGACGGGATACGTATGTATTCCTAATTCATGGTGATTGATTTTATGTATATAACTTATTTCACGGGAAGTTTTAAATGATAAGTTAAGCTGTACGCTTGCAGCTTAAAATGTAAGTTATAACGAGTACATAGTATGTATAATTAATTTATATGTGTTTTTTCCTCTATTTAGTGAAGAAAACTGGGGTTAACCCAAACTTTGCCAGCGTTAAGTACAGAGATATCTGTGAAGAACAAAAACATTCTTTCCTTAAAGGACTTGGTGTATAACCTTTACAAGAACTTTAACAATTTTAAAGAAATAACGGGCTTATTGCGCCAAATTTTATTCTTCCTGAGAAAACTTAAGTACAGTTCAGCCCTTGTGGCAAGTAAACTATTACAAACAGTAACGTTCCGCAAATTTTGTCAATTAATATTAGACAAACATAAAGGTATGTTTTCATACCTTTATGTTTGTCTAATATTAATTTACTGTTTACAGGCCTCGGGTTTCCCTTCCTTATGTGTTATTTATGCAAATTTTGTCAACTTGTGGTGTGACCAAGAATTTTACCTTTTTGATCGAAGTTACAAACCTGACATTGTTCCTAAGTAGTGGAAACCTCGTGATTCTGATCCTGTGAGCCCGCTTGAAAACTAATTCTTACCTGAACTGATAAAGTGACACTAACTTAAAAATCTGAACAAAATCATCGCCTGAAGAGGCCGCTCTCCGGACAAATTGGATGAAACCAAGATCTGCAGAGCTGGGTATCCGCTTCATCAAACGATAAAACAGATTGTGTCATAACGTGCGCCAGACGGCGAACAACAGCAAGCTATAGGGTAAGAAAGTGAGAAATGCACGACAGGGCCCTGATGAATGAACCGAGAGAAAGCAGGAACGAGTGACTTTTTTTATGGTATACCAAATTTCACCCACTTCGTAATTTCTTTATGCAAGCTTTGTTGCAAACAAGATACTTTTCCTTAGGATAGATCATACTAATATCTAAGTCTGTTCATACCTTTAAAAGGGGAAAATCATTAGATTACCGCTAATGTATCCTTGATTCCTTGGGGCTATCACTTTCTTCTAACAGGATTGTGGGCATACCTTGAGGGATAAGATCTTACTGTGGGTCTATCATTCTGGTAGAAATTCATTGATTTTATGACTATTTCTTGATGTAATTTTTGTGTGTTGTGATGAAATTTTAGATGATAATTAAAATTTCTCTTGAACTTAATCAGCGCGGTGGTCAGCTCGTTCCATAATATCTATATAATCATTTGTTATAGTTTTCCCACGTCTGTGCGTCTAACTGTCGTCACTTGTGTGCGTGCACGTGAGTGGTACGTTCATATATATTAATATATGTTGTCAATAGACTGTCTGACTCCTCTAGATCTGTTGTAGAAGATAGGCTAAAAGAGAGAAAAAAATTCTCTATCTCAGGGACAGCCTCTATTGATTCTACCATCTCACTCGTGGAAATCTATTTCTGTTATTATCTCTCACTGTGGCTATCACTCATTCTGATCTATTCAGAAGGGACCAACCCAAGTCTTAATTCCACTATCAAAATCTACGACACCCCAGACTCCAAGTGGAGCAGGGAGTGGATGACGATGACATCATAAGTTTATATCTACTATCATTTGTAATAAGTTGTATGTATACTTAAACATGTTCGCCCAGGCACAAGCCACTGCACTTGCCGCTGCCCATTCGTAATTTTTCAGGGAAGCAAAGACTTAGCAGAGGTCTTGTTCTTTTATTTCCTCTAAAGTTTGCGGTGCGAATCGAAGAGACCATTTGAGGAACTACTCTACGATACCAGCTGTACTACTATTCTGTGGCTCAAAGCTTGTGATCGACACTGGAAACCTACGTTCCACGGGTTGTGAAGATACCTGCCTTGACCAGGAGAGATTACCTCTTGAACTGATTTGGAGATGTGCCCTTGCCACAGAGACGAATTGAATGAAACAACGGTATCAACACTTCAGCGTTTTGGCAGCTAAGTTGCATTTTTGTCAGGTCAAATACAGAACATTATTTTTTCTTTTCAACAATGAGCTTTCTAAAGCCGACATCTTTTCTATGAAGACACCTAAATTTTATTAATCACCAGCTCTTATTTGCGTATTTACATTTGTTCAAGAGTAATTGACCATTAAATTTGTTATGTATTATTTTTACAAATTCATAGTTTATATATATATATATATATATATATATATATATATATATATATATATATATATATATATATATATATATATATATATATATATATATATATATATATATATATATATATATATATATATATATATATATAGATAGATATATATATAGAGAGAGAGAGAGAGAGAGAGAACGAACGAACGAAATTTATTTTCAAAGGGTTAAGAATTGGGCACGCAGGCTCGTCTGACATTCTGCCCTTCCTATCTCTCTCATCATGTATACTGTATCCTTTCATCCTCACATTTACTTTAAGCATTATTAAGGCATTTTTCATTATAAAAGTAATATAACATCATACGTTTGCACTAATCATCATAATTAAAGTATGTTTTTAAAATTAATAAAGAAAAAAAAAAGAAAAAAAAAGAATTAAAATAATAATAATAAAATTTAAATTAAAAAAAAAATAATAAAAATAAAAAAACAACAAGACTGATAAAAATTTAATTCCTCATACAGTAAATTATTGATTTGAGACATATTCAGAGGTGTGTTATAAGAACTTGTGAAATATTCAAACGGTCTGCTACTGAATGACTCAGGGACTTGGTGTTTTTTCAAGTGCACACGAAAAACTTTACGAGAGGTGAGCAGCTTTGAGTCTCATAGCAGATACTGCTGCAATGATTGCAATGATAGGTTCATCAAGACGAGGTGGGGTAAACAGTTACTTTCCTCACTGTCTCTGCCGTCCCAAACTCAAGACCAGAATCAGACTAGGTAGATAGTTAGATAGATATATACGGAAGCAATTAATTTGCCAAGGGAGAGAGAGAGAGAGAACGAACGAACGAACAAACTTTATTTTCAAAGTGTTAAGAATTGGGCACCCCGGCCCGTCTGACATTCTGCCCTTCCTCTCTCTCTCATCATGTATAATATATCCTTTCATCCTCACATTTACTTTAAGCATAATTAAGGCATTTATCATTATAAAAGTAATATTACATTTGCAATAATCATCATAATTAAAGTACGTTTTCAGAGAGAGAGAGAGAGAGAGAGAGAGAGAGAGAGAGAGAGAGAGAACGAACGAACGAACGAACTTTATTTGAGAGAGAGAGGGATAGAGAGAGCCAATAAGAAAAATGTTACTGTTAATTCAGTTGGGGGTTTGTACGAGCTGAATTAAATTATGTAATACCTCGTCATAAAAGGCAGCGGGCAGATAATAGTTAACATTGCCAAGACACATTCAGCATTGTTCTTGACTTCTGAAATATCTTGTGAATACTCCCTCAAGGTAGAAGCATCATCATCCTTCTATCTGCATCTCTGCCAAGAGTGATCTTGTGCGAAGGTAGATACTTTTGAAGACCCACATTAGATACTCTAAGCTTTGGCCATTGTTGGGCCATCAATGCAGAGCAAGGGGAGGCAACCCGTGACATGCAGGAGTAAACTAACAGTCCCTACCTAGGTTTAGAGACTATGGCGCTCTTGTGAAAACAGCGCAAGGATTTATAACTTTCCGCCTTCAACTTAAGGGCAGAAATGAAAAGACACTGAGTCGGGATTTTTGTTGTTGTCACAAGCAGCGGAAGGATTGTTAGTTCTCTGTTTGTTCTTCAGTCGTTGTTCTACAGGCTGGTTTTGTTTTCTTGATATATGAATTGATGTAATTGTTAACTTTATTATTTGATCCTTTATTATTTGCTTTTTCTTCTTTTTCTTCTTTACAACCTAAAAGAATTTTTATAAATTTTAACCATGTTGTTTATGCGCTGTTCTAGACCTTCATCCATATTAACTTTATAAGCTCTTACAATTTCTCTGTCTATTAGTGAGAAATAAAAGAGAGCGGGATATATTTAAGATTATATAAGTGCGTTATGGGGCTTGGAAAGAGAAATGGCTTTAATATATCTTCTTCCAGGCTGCAATACGATTCTCCCTAATTACGCACATTACCTGTGTTTTCTCTATAATTCATGCAGTTCACTCAACTTGTCTTACTCAACAAACTAATTGTAACCTCAGCTCACGACATTTGTCAAGGAGGGATCACAACCAGCCAAAAAAAAAAAGAGCTCGTAACCAGGACACCACATAGGGCTGGCCAGAAGATTAGGAATAGTTGCTAACATTAGATAGCGTAAAACTTCCACAATAGTACTTAAAGACCTTGCAGTGGTGGTTCACGTGTCAAGTTATTTTCAGTGATGAGGCTGCCAGCCTTCTACGCAACTGTAAATCCACAAGCAAATTATACGTGTCAAAATGCAAATAAAAAATAATAAATTGTACTTATTACAAATTACCCGGAGTTTTTTTTCGGGCCAGCCCAGACTTTTTGCAGAGGAAGCGTCCGAATATTGTCGGGCAACTGTTTAAGATACCGTACCTTTCAAGCGTGTTAGGTGTCTAACTGGGTGCACTTGAAGAAGGATCCTTGAACTTAAGGCTCTGGAGCTACTCCCTTCTAATCTTAGAATTCAATCCCAGTCCTATAGCCTGTCCTATATTTGGGTCCTAATATTTCGTGTTCCTGGCTGTCTATGCTTTCTTCTTGGCAAAATTGGAAATCAGTGAAGTAGTTTTGCAATGCTGTAGAATATAAGCGAAATTTTTGCCTACACACTGTCGTAGATTTTTGATAGGAGAATTAAGACTTGGGTTGGTCCCTTCTGAATAGATTGGAATGAGTGATAGTCACAGTGTGAGATAGAAATACAAAATAGATTTCCACGAGTGAGGTGGTAGAATTGTGATAGAGGCTGTCTCTGAGAGCGAGAAATCTTCTCTCTCTCTCTCTCTCACCTATCTTCTACGACAGATCTAGAGTAGTCAGACAGTCTAACACATATACATTAAATATATATATATATATCCACTCACGTGCATGCACATTCAAGTGACGACAGGTAGACACACAGACGTGGGAAACTATAACAAATGATTATATGGATATTTAGAACGAGCTGACGAACATGCTGATTAATTTATTGTTAAGTTTATTTATCATTTGTAAACTTACGTCACAACATGTAAAATACATCAAGCATATAAAAAAAACTCATAAACAAAAAATCAGGAAATGCAACAAGAATGATAGACCCGTTGGTATGATCCTTCCCTCGATGGATAGCCCACAGTCCCGTTAGAAGAAAGTGATAGCCCAAAGAGTCACAGATACATATGATTTAGTCTAAAATTCTTCCCCCTTTAAGGTATGAACAGACTGGATACTCTGATCTAGTATAAGGGTATATATAGATATATAGTTAGCAATACCTTGCATAAAGAAAGGTTATGACAGCAAAAATGAATGGGTGTCAACATACCACCATAAAGGGATCGCTCAGTCCAGCATTCGCTCTATTCATTCCACTGTGTTCACGTGCATTTTTCAACAACAACAAAAATTATTTTTAGGACTTGCCCATACAGAATCTTCAATGGTAATCTTGGCCAAGAAAACCGCAGGTCCAAAAAGACGGGTTGAATTCACTACTTCCGGGACCGTTCTCTTGGGAATACTATTGTTTTGGATGTCTGTTTAAGTCACATAAAATTGTCCAGGCACGAGCGTTTACAGCTAGCACAGTGTCAACATCTTAGTTTTCAAACGAATGAGGAATGTCAGGTCGGCACTTTTTCTCAATATAGGAATTTAGTTGGTAACACCACCACTTGTCAACAGTGTCGGGAAATTTACTGATTGAAATATGTTACTTGCCACCAAGGCGGAAAAATGACTAGAGTTTTCTCAGGAAGAATCAAATCAGGCTCGATGACCCGTTACTTCTTTAACCTCTTAAAGTTCTTGTAAAAGTAATACATCAAATCTTTCAGGTAAGAATGTTTGTTGTTTTCTTCACTGATTTATCTCTTTTACTCAAACGCTGGCAAAGTTTGGGTACCACAGTTTCACTATATATATATATATATATATATATATATAAATGGAAAAAAACACAAATCAAATAATTATACATACTATAACTGATAATTTAAACTGCAAGCGTAGCTTGTCTTATCATTTAAATTTTCTCGTGAAATAAGTTATATATAAAACCATTAATTCTCATGAATTAGGAACACCTACGTGTTCCGTCACCACTCATGAAGCTTCTAGCATTTATAAGTTAGTTTAGAAAAATTACTCTCGTCTGATTATTTAGCAGTTAAAGTTAATTCCTTATGGCTACCTGGCTTTAAGCTAGAAATTATACTTTATTCTGTTTTCCACTGTAACTCATCAGCTAGAGAATATAACCGACTTATAAATATTCATTCTGCACAAAAGAAACTAGTGAAATATGACATAAGCGATTATCACTTTATCACTTCACAAAATACTAAATATAATATATTTTTACCTCAAACAGAACTACAGGTAGTCGCACAACTTAGAATCATACGCTGAATTTTTATGGAAGTCTAGAAGTTCGAAAATTGTCGAAACAAACTGAGAAACTTCGCTATACAGCTTATTATATTAGCACGAAACGTCCTGTCTACTGCGAATTTAGAGGACTGAATGAAAATAAAGTTTAACATTCTGGTTATATCTATTACCAGACCAAGAGGTAAACTTTTTTTATTTCGCAGAAACGAAATAATCCCCCTTTCCGTCTATAACGATACGTGTAACACCTAAACGCATGCCGTAACTGCCATCTACTGACCGAGAGGGCGCGTGTCATTTGCGAATCTCAGACAACCCGTCTCCAGTGCAGAAACAGTTATTCACACCTCCCCGAGAAACTCATCCTGAGAACCATAACTGACACTTTGCTTTCTCGCACCTTACGCCAAAACTGGCCCTGGAGCGTGAGTGTCATATCACCTGACACTGAGAATCTACCATTGCAAACTACATGTCAGATGCGAACTCCCAGACAAATGTCTGAAACTGCGCCGGGGAGGTGTCAGTTATCGCGCTTTTCCTGAGCGCTCACCGAGAAACTACGATTTGACAGGTGAGAATGCAGACTATAGGTCGGCACTATGTCTGAGAATAGCCAAATATTCACAGTCAATTCGTCAATCTGCTGCGATTGACCGAATGCATTCTCACGCCAAATCGTCTGGCGAGGGACTGACTCGTTACGTCATAACTGCGTTCTCAGTTTTGAGAAAAGAAACAGGTAAACGTTAGAATGGAAAAAGGAATGTATATAGTCGCAAACGAACGATTGCGAAAACCACAGGAAAAAGGTAAAGAGCGACAATAAAAATAGAGGATACGGGTGAAAGAAAGGAAGAGGAAAATATAGAAAATTCAATGAACATAACTCTCCGTGACACACACCCTGGTTGCTGTTTGCAGGAGTGCTCCATTCATGGGCAGTCTATCTTAGCATTTTCATGCCAGACCAACCATCATCAATGCGTCTGATATTGGTAGGGGTTTATTCCCCCCCCCCCCCCCCCCCCCATCCCTCTCACGTAGAACATTACTAAATGACAACGTAAGATGTTGCCCCTTTACATATGATTTTCAAACTTCATGACCATATAAGGCCTTGCCACTTTTTAGCTACTTATGATGTTTACAGCTTACTACTTCACAAATCTAACATTATAATCTCCTCCAAGATGTTACGTAATTGTAATGGTTTATTACAACAAAGTCAATTTGCCGAGAATGTTATCTCACTTTCAGTGTTTTGATCTGTAACATCATTGTCATCTTCCTACATTCCAGCGAAATCGACCGTGCATTTTGGCACGTCAAGTTTGCGAATTGACACCCCATCTCCAATTACCATCTGTCATCCATATTGGACAACTTGAACAACATGGTTTTGCACAGTTATCTGCTACCGATGTTCCCGTATAAAACATTTGTCCAAACAACCTGTCTCGCTACTTACGGCCACCTTTCCTGTCGGCCGGAAGCTGTTACATAATTTAGTACACAAAAAACTTCCCCCTGCACAAATAGGAGTCAATGTGTGTGTGTGGTATTTGTTTCTTGCCTTAACTGTCTTCTTCATTTCACGACCAAGTGAAGTTATTTTATTATTTCCATTGAAATAAAATAATGTAACAGGATTCCCAATTTAAAAAAAGTGTATTTGGTAGGCCTTTTACTCATTGCAAAAATAAAGGGAGATCTTGGTTTGCTAAAGTTTGGTCTAAACTGTGGTGTCTTTCTTTGGTTGGTGTGCTACACAAACTACTTCTGCCTAGCTTTGTGATTTATCAAGATTGTTCGTTAGAAGCTTAATCCTTTTCAATTCCCTCCTATCCTGCGCGGCTACTCTTGAGTTTTCTGTTTCCAGTTCTGTCAATTTTGTTCCGTTGTTGTTGTTGTTGTTCATTTGTCACGTAGGTCTTTATGTCATTAAATTACCTACATCTTCTTCCTATTCTCTCACCTGAATCCTTTTATTTTATTATTTTTCCTTACTTGTTTTTCCTGTATTTTTTCGCATCACTCGTTGCGAAAAATATATTTCTTTCCCATCATCGTTTTTCTTTCTCATACTGACTAGTAACCTTATTGCGTCAGATGTCAGTCGCGCAGGTAAGACGTGAATGTGCGAAAAATTCGTTTCGCTGGACATAGAGCAGACTTTTTGTCTACATTGGCACCTGTCACGCGCGGGTTTTCCGGGCTGAACGCTTAAGCAGGAGCGAATATTTACACCTTATATTCGCAGTAGCAGACGGTTGTCTGAGATTTGAAACTGACACGCGTACATCTTGGTCAGTAGGTGGCAGTTACGACATGTTAGGTGTTAAACGTATCGTTTAAGCCGGAAAGGGGAGAGCATTTCGTTCTAGGAAATAGTTCATCCTTTGTCTGATTTTAAAATATTAACCTAGTTTGAAACTTTATTTTCATTCTTCTCAATAAATCGCAGTAGACAGGGGGTTCGCGAAAAGCAAGCGTTAAAAGACTTCAGTGCGATCACTGTTAATCGCTGTGTTTTGAGGTAAATATTATATAGTAGTAGAGCTGTATAAGCGAAGTTTCTTAGTTTGTTGCGACAGTTTGTCGAACTTCTAGACTTCCATAAATATGAGCGTAAAAATTCTTAATTGTGCGATATCCTGTAGTGCTGTGTTTTGAGGTAAATATTATATAGTAGTTCTCTAGAATTTTGTGAAGTGATTAAGTGTTAAATCGCCGATTTAATTTTAAACTAGTTCTTTTGAACAGAGGGCTTAATCTATATAGTCTGTATTATTTTCTAGTGACGCGTTTCAGTGGAAAACAGAAATTATATTTCTTGCTTAAATTCAGTCGGCTAATAAAGAAATTTAATTTAACTTCTAAATAATCAGACGAGAGAATATATTTTAAAAACTAAACTTATAACGCTAGATACATCATTGAGTGTTGACGAAATACGTATGTATTTTCTAATTCATGATGTTTGATTTATTTAATATAACTTATTTTACGGGAAGTTTTAAATATAAGTCAAGCTGTAGGCTTGCTATTAAAATGTAAGTTATATTGAGTACATATATGTAAATTATTTGATATGTGTTCTTTCTTTTATATAGTGAAACGGTGGTACCCAACTTTACCAGCGTTCTAGTACGTGAACATTATTTGGGAAGAAACAAATCACTTTCATTACCTGAACTGTAACAGTTAAATGAAGTAAGAGGCCTTCGCGCCAGAATTAATTCTTCCAGAATAACTCTTCAGTACAATTCAGCCCGTTGTGGCAAGCAAAGATCAGAAACATTCCGACAGAGTTTTGACTAGTACTGTGGTGACCAAATATAGTAACTTCCTGAAAGTAGACACCGATCTGACATTCCTTAAATTCTAGAAACCAAAGCTAAATGACATTGTGCTCTGCTAACTTTTGTGCCTGGACAATATTTTATGTGACTTAATCAGACATTCGAAAAATTAGAACACCCAAGGAATCGTTCCCTGAGAGTTTAGTACGTCTTTTGGAACTGGGGATTTCTTGGTCAAGGACTGCATTTTCGGGTCTGTGTGAAGGTCCTAGAATTATTATGTTCCCAGAGGCAGCGAGCAAAGTTGTGAGTATAACTGTGTACCCATGGCCATGGCTGAATGAATGAGTGTACGCAGATCAGAGTGTTATTTTACAGTTGTATATTGTCATCCATTTACTGTCTTAATTCTTTTTGTTTAACCGGCAGAATTTGTTACTATTTGCTAGAGTTTCTTTACTTCTTAGGCTAAACCAGATTATTCAACTCTGTGCATACATTTACGAGAAAAGAAGAAAAACTCTTAGCCTAAACCCTACGTATCTATAACTCTTTGGGCCATCATCTGTTCTCTTAACGGGGCTGTGGGCTAAACCTAGAGCTAAGATCATAACGGAGCTATCATCCTTGTAGCATTTTCTTAAATTTTATGATGATTTGTATATGTTTTTCCTTGATGTAATTTTTGGTGTTGTGGGAAATTTTGATATGATAATTAAAATATCTCTCTTGAACAAAAAAATCAGTGCGTTGGTCAGCTCGATCCCAATTATCTGTATATCATTGTTATAGTTTTCCCACGTCGGTGTGTTTACCTGTCGTCACGTGTATGTGCGTGCCCGTGAGTAGATAGAGATTTATGTAATATATATCTGTGGTTTAGACTGTCAGACACTTTAAAAGCGGTCGTAGAAGATAGGTGAGAGAGAGAGAAGATTATCTCGATTCTCAAAGACAGCCTCTATATCACATTCTATCATCTCACGTGTGGAAATTCTATTGCTTTTCTCCAGCTCCCACTGTATCTATCACTCATTCTAAGCTATTCAGAAGGGACCTAACCCAAGTCTTAATTCTCCTATCCAAAATCTACGACATCATTCATCTTCCAGGCTGCTCAACTAGACTTCTTGACCTATTTCTTCCTGATCATCATCATTTCCCTCTGTGCTCCTTATGGAGCATGCAGCTACTACTGCAGCTCGATTCCTTGTAGGAAGCTCGTACTAAAACATTCATGGGCTCTCGCGGTGATTGTCTATGCAGACATTTATTTTTCATGATTGTGGTAAAGTGGGATGATATAAATATTTATAGGGACTTAGTGTACTGACTGAGATCAGCTGTGAAGGTATCTGTATCTAATATGTGTAGTGTTTTACAGATAACCTTACTTACTGCCACATATTTATATCTCAGTCAGAATTATTCTGGAATATTGTGTTGGCAACGTTATATGTCTAGGGTTATGCAAATGATGAAGTGTAAGTCACCACAACAACAACAGATAAACAATTTAATTATTCCACCACACTTAAGGTAACAATACTGTGACACTCACAAACAGTCAACACTCTAGAAGACTATCTTAAAAGATTCAATGATAAATTTCAGATATGTACATATGTATTGATTTTCTCTACAATAGTGATCCTGATTCAACTACACAGTGAACCAGGCAATATAATAACATGTAATTTCAAATATTATGTACACAGATATAAATGTGGTCTTTGCATTGACATACAATATTAGTATTCTATGTGTGTGAGTTGTGATGTGGTAATAGGAGGTAATACTGGTTTTGTTCTTCAAGATAGATTCTTATTAGACATCATGACTGCATGTGCTTGTGTATGTTGGAACTAGTATTGGAGATGGTCTCAGTTCCGAACATTAAATCAATTAATTGCCCCTCTTTAATTAAGTTATTGTCATTTACGAGGGGTACATAGTGTTGAGCTCTTTTGGCCACAGTGGGCTTAACTTTCGTGATGGCGGCAGGCAAGGACTCCTCTGCTCGACTA
The DNA here is from genome assembly GCA_024509875.1 of Oreohelix idahoensis. NCBI lineage: Eukaryota > Metazoa > Mollusca > Gastropoda > Stylommatophora > Oreohelicidae > Oreohelix > Oreohelix idahoensis. The sequence goes on from JAMPIV010004303.1 coordinate 167,042, forward strand.
TTCACTGTTTCTGAAGACACCTCACTGGTTACTATAGGGACCCAAGAGTATGCTGTCAGCCTCTGGATTCAGCAAACGCTCAGACCAGGTGCGGCTTCAATACTAGGACCACAGTCCCACAATTCATGGAAATAAACACAGATACGTTGACTAGCAATGAATTCTGGCACAAATACTGGCACAAATTCCCATCTGCTTATGTTCCAGGCTTTTATTTAGCAAAAATATGAGCTGGCTTCAACGCACTGTTGCTTTATCAAGCTTATTTGAACTAGTGGTCTCGAACTAACGCTATCAATTAACTATATTTAACCGACCTAACCAATCAGGCCATCTCTACCCAATCGTTTGAAAAAAAGTACTCTTACTTCCGTCTCCCTTGACAACAAAAGATAGCATTTATAGTCCGACTAATCGTGTTTAGCCTTACATATCATTCCATCCAATCAATTCAAATGTAACTTGTGGCCTATTTCCGTACAATGGTGGTTTAAAATTCTTTCACTGAGCGATTCTGATGTTTTGGGGCTGTCTGACACCCTCACTATTTTCTTTTGCCTATAATTTATTAATTCCTGGACTATTTGCGTAACACTTAACATATTCTTTGTTAGCAAGTCTTAAGGAATCCAAATATATATAAGTTTAATGGAGCTAAGTGGCTGCGTTCAAAATATGTATTTTCTAGGATAGTCGTGTAGTTGTTTTTTTATTTTTTATGTTAGAACCGCCACCTGTCCTGCTGTACTGTCAGACTAATGTCAGGATTTCGGACATAAAACAGTAGAATGTCAGGTTTCCCCAATAAGCGTTTTTTTCAGGTTTTAAAACCTAACTCTGGGAAGGGTAGTGTTTTTATCACTGTCCGTCTGAAATAAAGTTAGTGCATGTGGCCTTACACGCGTGTTAGGGGTGGCATTAATATAGCGAGACGCGTGTTTAGTGTTGCTTGTGTTGCTGCCTTCAGCCCTCCCTTCTTTCTATCTGAGTCCATCTGTTCGTTCGTTTTGGTAACGTAGTATAATTAATGTTAGGATTAATTTAGGTCATTACGCAGTGTGCCTCTCAATGTTTTTCTTAGAAATGCAATACCCGTTTTAATGTGTTGTGGAAACGCTTGTATTTATGCAGTGGCTTATATTTAACGTGGAAACGTTACAATTTGCAGACGAAGCATAAAACAAAGGGGATTTCGAGTACTGTCATTGTGACAGCACTGTTCTTTACCATTCTTCTTCCTTTTATAGAATTTATTTGTTAGGCTTTACATTTACTTTTAATTTATATATGTGGATTAGAATTTCTCACGACAAATCCTCCCCTCTTAAAACAGACGTTATATGTCAGTCTATAATTCTATATACACATAGAGAAATTTATTATTATTTCTGGGGCTTACGGTGATTCTCATCACACGGATGGCGGCTTAAAAAATCCGCTCCCAGATTTGTTTTTCCACTTATATACTCTATGCAAAACTCATAGGGCTGGATCAATAAAGACCAACGGAGTAAACGAGAGTTCTCATGCCTAGCCTGTGCCAGAAACGACAAAGGTTTGTGATCCGTTTGCAACTTAAATGCCTTCCCATACAGATAAATATTGAATTTCTTTATCGCCCATATTACTGCAAGACATTCTTTTTCGCTAGTTGAGTAGTTGGTTTCAGCTTTATTCAACTTTCTGCTAGCATATGCCACTGGGCTTAGTTCCCCATCCAATGCATCTGATTTCTGTAGCAGAGTTGCACCTAACCCAATATTACTGGCATCAGTCCTTACTACAAATTCCTGACTTAAGTCAGGTAGTTTCAAAATAGGTTTACTTGTGAGCTTTTCCTTCAATTCTTGGTAAGCCATTTCACATTGTGGTGTCCATGTAATTCGATCTGGGTGTCCTTTACGTGTCAACTCCGTTAACGGTGCACATATGGAATTAAAGTTTTTGATATACTTTTGGTAGAAACCACATAATGAGACAAAGGATCTCACGTCTTTCTTGGTTTGTGGCCTCGGGGCTTTCTTTAGTTTCTCTAAATTTTTTGGGTCAGGGGTCATGTTTCCCTGATAAACTGTGTGTCCCAAAAATTCCAATTCTTTACATCCAACGCAACATTTGGTTGGTCGGGCTGTTAAATTCGCTTCCCTAAGTCGATTAAACAGCATGTTCAGAGAGTCAATGTGTTCCTCAAATGTTTCTGTTGCTATAAGGATATCATCCATGAAATTTGTAATGCATGGGTTATTCAGAGGGTCCAATAATTTTGCTCATCATTCTAGAGAATACACTAGGTGCATTCTTCAATCCAAATGGCAATCTGTTAAACTCATAGTGTCCTTCTGAGGTACTAAAAGCTAGATATGGTCTAACCTCAGGCTTTACTGGAATTTGATAGTATCCTTTACTCAAATCCACTTTTGAGAAATACTTAGCTTTATTTAGTCTGGCAAACAACTGATTTGTATCCGGCAATGGATCCACCTGTCCTTCTGTAATAGCATTCAGTCTCCTGTAATCTATACAGAGTCTATGTTCTCCAGAGGGTTTCCTTAAAAGTACAACACTGGAACTATACGAGGATTCACTGTGTGAAATAATTCCTTCCTTCAACAAATAGTCTATCTCTTCCTTCAAAGCTTTCTCCTTAGCAAAAGGAATCGAATAAGGCTTCATACAGACAGGTGTGGGGTCTATCAGTTTCATATCATATTCCAATAAGTTTGTATGCCCCGGTCGGTCTGTTAACACCTCTGTATGATTATCTAGAACCTGTTGCACTCTCTCTTTCTGATTTTCCGTTAAATGTGTACTGATTTTCACCTGTGCCGCTGTCTCACAGGGGTGTAATGGATATTCAAATGATGAAAGTGGTTCCTTCTTCATCTCCATTGCAATGGACAAGGTTAGCAAGTGTGTCTCTTCCTGATGTTCTCTTTCCAAATATTTCTTCAGGAGATTCACATGATAGATTTTTTCTTTCCCCTTCTTATCTATCTTATAATTGGTTCTAGACACCTTCTCTAGAACTGTATATGGACCTTGCCATCCAATTTGTAACTTATTCTGATTTCCGGGCAAAAGAAGCAGTACCTTCTCTCCCACAGCCAAATCTCTGTCTTTTGCCTTCCTGTTATAATAAGCAGCATGTTTCTTCCTGGCTTGTTTCAAATTTTCATTGGCAAGTTTCCAGCCAGTTTTTAAACGAGTGGTCAGCTCATTCACATATTGGTATGAGGATGTAATATTTTCCTCTGCCTTTTCATCCGTCCACGTTCGTAACAGTGCTACATATGGACCTTTAATTTTGTGGACCTCTTTGTCCATGCACCGGTATGGTCTCTTCCACTGGAAGCGCTATAGTGATGATTTTTCTTCCCTGAATTATCATGCACAAATCGACCGCTACCAATTTTTTCTTTGGGGCTGTCTCCCCACTTAGAATTCTTGATGAGAGATTTCCTCTCTACATCCTCTTCCTCCAGTTTGTTTAAGTCCGATTGAGGGATTTTCGGCTTATCCTGGGGTAAGGCATTTTTTTGCCCTCTCTGCATAGTGGCCATTGTAAAACAGTTAAGTGAAGCTTGTCCGTGAAAAGGGGCTTCCCATTCCCTTTGGTCCACTTTACCAAATTTATATCTCTTTGTATTTTCAGGCCTAATTTTGCCCCTTGGCGTGTCCAGGTCCTGATCCATGTTCCCACTTGTGGGTGTTCCCTCATGTGCTATGCTACACCTTTCTACAAAATTCTCAATGTCCCATCTTGCCTTGGGCCAATAATAATTGTGAGCCACCTTTTGGATGATGGTACCTATTTTCTCATGGTCCCCATCTGGTTTCACATGTAGGCTCCTTATTAATTCTGTCCTATATCTTTTAGGAAGTACCAGCTGTCCCTGACCTTTGGATCTAGCTCCAGTCTTCCTATACATCAACTTGTTTTTCATGTAAAAATCTCCCTTGCCTGGAGTTGTATGACCAGTTGACAATTTCCTGAAACAAGGCTTGAGGGTCTTATCCCCAGCCTGTGCCTTCCTCATCTCTTCTGGAGTGGTATCTAACAGAATATCCTCCTCCTTTCTTGAGGTCGACCTGACCTGAAGGGTGGCCATATACACAGGTTTCCTTCTACAATGGTCAGTGTCATGATTGTTCATCTTACAATTTTTACACCACCTTTTCCCTTGGTTGAAAGATTTTCTTTCATCATATTTCCTTTCATCGAATTGTGGGTTTTTATTTTTATTGTCATACCGTGGCCTATCAAATTGGTGCTTACCTTTGTTTTGATCCCTATGATCAAATTTATTAAAGTTCTGTGGTGCCCTAAAATTATCCACCTGTTTCTTTTTATTACCTGATACTTCTGCTTGGGCCGCTTGATACCTTTCTGCAACATTTAGCAACTCACCCAGTCTCTCTGCACCTTGTTCCATGAGAAACTTTCTCAGGTCTGGAGCCATGGACTCTCTTAATTGTTCTATAAGGATCATTTCCTTAAGATCTTGGGTTTTCCCCAGAGAAGTCCATTTCTCCAAGTATGTCTCTATCCGTGCAGAGAACTGGTGATAGGTTTCACCTGACAGTAGTTTAGCATTCCTAAATTTTTTTCTGTAAAATTCTGCGTTCTTCTCATATCTTAACAAAAGAGCCTGCTTTAGCATGTCATAATTTTCCTGATCATCTCTGTGCATTTTGGCAAAAACTTCATAAGCTGCCCCACGAAGTCCTTGAGATAACTTTAAGCTCCACCTTTCTCTCTCTAACCCATATGTGGTAGCTAATAATTCGTATCTATTTATATAGCTCTCAATATCATCGTCTTTCTCAACAAAATGATCTAAATGAAAGTTCATAGCTGAGGTTGAGGCTCCCTGAGTAACCGTAGCATCAGAGGCAAAGGGACTGGCACCATTTTCAGGAGCATGGCCTTGAAACTCTAACTTCCTTAGTCGTAACTCATGTTCCCTTTGTAATCTTTTATCTTCTGCTTCCCTTTCTGCAGCTAATCTCTTCTCTTCCCTTTCTGCAGCTAATTTCTTCTCTTCTCTTTCTGCAGCCAATCGCTTGTCTTCTCTTTCTGCCTCCAATGCTTTAGCCTCTTTGTCAGCCTCAATCTGCAACCTCTTAATTTCTTTTTCAGCCTCTAACCTTCTTTCGGCCTCAAACCTTCTTTCTTCGCGTTCAATAAATTTGTCACATTCAGTAGTGACACAGGTAATCATAACTTGCCCATCTAATCCCAACTCTTTTGCAGTCTGTACAGCCGCAGATCGAAATTTGGCCAGGTCCGCCATTTTATATCAGGTAATTAAATAAAATATCTAACTAAACAATATAATCTGTAATTATATATCCAATAGACAAAACAGGCACCAAGAGCTCAACCTTATTTAATTCCACCCAAGGATACCTTTTAACTTTTTATATTCCCTGAAGTGAATTACCCCCAATATTTATACTAGTAAGAGATTCAAAATCCCGGACCGGACCCCAATATATGTGGTAAAGTGGGATGATATAAATATTTATAGGGACTTAGTGTACTGACTGAGATCAGCTGTGAAGGTATATGTATCTAATATGTGTAGTGTTTTACAGATAACCTTACTTACTGCCACATATTTATATCTCAGTCAGAATTATTCTGGAATATTGTGTTGGCAACGTTATATGTCTAGGGTTATGCAAATGATGAAGTGTAAGTCACCACAACAACAACAGATAAACAATTTAATTATTCCACCACACTTAACAATACTGTGACACTCACAAACAGTCAACACTCTAGAAGACTATCTTAAAAGATTCAATGATAAATTTCAGATATGTACATATGTATTGATTTTCTCTACAATAGTGATCCTGATTCAACTACACAGTGAACCAGGCAATATAATAACATGTAATTTCAAATATTATGTACACAGATATAAATGTGGTCTTTGCATTGACATACAATATTAGTATTCTATGTGTGTGAGTTGTGATGTGGTAATAGGAGGTAATACTGGTTTTGTTCTTCAAGATAGATTCTTATTAGACATCATGACTGCATGTGCTTGTGTATGTTGGAACTAGTATTGGAGATGGTCTCAGTTCCGAACATTAAAACAATTAATTGCCCCTCTTTAATTAAGTTAGTGTCATTTACGAGGGGTACATAGTGTTGAGCTCTTTTGGCCACAGTGGGCTTAACTTTCGTGATGGCGGCAGGCAAGGACTCCTCTGCTCAACTATTCACTGTTTCTGAAGACACCTCACTGGTTACTATAGGGACCCAAGAGTATGCTGTCAGCCTCTGGATTCAGCAAACGCTCAGACCAGGTGCGGCTTCAATACTAGGACCACAGTCCCACAATTCATGGAAATAAACACAGATACGTTGACTAGCAATGAATTCTGGCACAAATACTGGCACAAATTCCCATCTGCTTATGTTCCAGGCTTTTATTTAGCAAAAATATGAGCTGGCTTCAACGCACTGTTGCTTTATCAAGCTTATTTGAACTAGTGGTCTCGAACTAACGCTATCAATTAACTATATTAACCGACCTAACCAATCAGGCCATCTCTACCCAATCGTTTGAAAAAAAGTACTCTTACTTCCGTCTCCCTTGACAACAAAAGATAGCATTTATAGTCCGACTAATCGTGTTTAGCCTTACATATCATTCCATCCAATCAATTCAAATGTAACTTGTGGCCTATTTCCGTACAATGGTGGTTTAAAATTCTTTCACTGAGCGATTCTGATGTTTTGGGGCTGTCTGACACCCTCACTATTTTCTTTTGCATATAATTTATTAATTCCTGGACTATTTGCGTAACACTTAACATATTCTTTGTTAGCAAGTCTTAAGGAATCCAAATATATAAGTTTAATGGAGCTAAGTGGCTGCGTTCAAAATATGTATTTTCTAGGATAGTCGTGTAGTTGTTTTTTTTTTCTTTATGTTAGAACCGCCACCTGTCCTGCTGTACTGTCAGACTAATGTCAGGATTTCGGACATAAAACAGTAGAATGTCAGGTTTCCCCAATAAGCGTTTTTCAGGTTTTAAAACCTAACTCTGGGAAGGGTAGTGTTTTTATCACTGTCCGTCTGAAATAAAGTTAGTGCATGTGGCCTTACACGCGTGTTAGGGGTGGCATTAATATAGCGAGACGCGTGTTTAGTGTTGCTTGTGTTGCTGCCTTCAGCCCTCCCTTCTTTCTATCTGAGTCCATCTGTTCGTTCGTTTTGGTAACGTAGTATAATTAATGTTAGGATTAATTTAGGTCATTACGCAGTGTGCCTCTCAATGTTTTTCTTAGAAATGCAATACCCGTTTTAATGTGTTGTGGAAACGCTTGTATTTATGCAGTGGCTTATATTTAACGTGGAAACGTTACAATTTGCAGACGAAGCATAAACCAAAGGGGATTTCGAGTACTGTCATTGTGACAGCACTGTTCTTTACCATTCTTCTTCCTTTTATAGAATTTATTTGTTAGGCTTTACATTTACTTTTAATTTATATATGTGGATTAGAATTTCTCACGACAATGATGAGGTTGCAAGCCCAATGCACATCTTTATATTAGCTGCCTTTTACGACATACATGAAGGAAACATTAGGTTTACTCTTTCTATGTCTCCTTGGTGACCTCCCCTTCCCCCGGAAAAATATGAGGCCTTGCTTATTTTGATGTCATTATTTTGTGGTATCTGCGATATCCCAGCAATACATAGCCAAGCTACTCTGCGACTTCTTCTTCTGCGTTCGTCCTAAAAAGGACGTTTGTTACGTTGTGTCGTCGTTTACAGCAAAGCTGCGATATTGGCGCCTTTCGGCCCGACACATCCGTTTTCGGCACGGCATTTTTGGGACCGGGTTAGCCTTCCCTCTTCGATCCCTACTCTCCCAGCCAGACTGCAACGATGCAACGATGCAACCTGTTTCCAGGACCACCACTTGGAGGTGGAGTAGGGTCTTGGTCAGCTCTGGTTCGCTGGCCCTGACGCAAGCAGTCAAGCTATGGGTCGCTTACTGCATTCCTCACTTTTGATGCATCTTCGGTCCCACTCTGCGACTAAGGTCGATCTGTCTAAAGTAGGGAAACATCATAGTAAAAAAAAATGTGGTTCTTTGTGACAGTTATCCATTTTTCATCATCAGCTGCTATCTCCGTGTCCGCTGGAATCTAGCTTCGTTCCTGTTTGTTTAAGTACATTGAAATGGCCCAATAATTTTGTCAAGGAAGAACGAGGAAATGTAAGAGAGAAGAAAAAGAGAGTAAAAACGAGAGATATGACGGGGGATTTGTGAGACGTTCTTAAGTTGTAAAATAGAAACAATGGACTTTTCAATTATATGTGTATGCGTGTGCGTAGAGAGAGAGAGAGAGAGAGAGAGAGAGAGAGAGAGAGAGAGAGAGAGAGAGAGAGAGAGAGAGAGAGAGAGAGAGAGAAAGATGTGTAACTGTTAGATAGAAACACTAGTAATGCTGGACTTATTTGTGCATGTGCGTGTATAGAGAGAAAGAGAGAGAGAGAAAGAGAGAGAGAGAGAGAACTTGTATATTTTGCTGTTAAACAGAAACTCTAGATATCATTTGTGAACGGGGGCTCAGCATCTGTATGCCAAGAAAGAGATAAATACAGAGACAGAGATAAAGAGTCAAATGTTTAACTGTAAGAACACTAGAAACAAGGGGCTTATTTGTATAAAGAGGCTTCGCTGTAAGATAAAAGTAAATAACAAGTCATTATAAAAGACGCTTTACTGTAAGATAAAAGTAAATAACATGTCATTATAATAGACGCTTTACTGTAAAATAAAAGTAAATAACATGTCATTATAATAGACGCTTTACTGTAAGATAAAAGTAAATAACATGTCATTATAATAGACGCTTTACTGTAACATAAAAGTAAATAACATGTCATTATAATAGACGCTTTACTGTAAGATAAAAGTAAATAACATGTCATTATAATAGACGCTTTACTGTAAGATAAAAGCAAATAACATGTCGTTATAATAGACGCTTTACTGTAAGATAAAAAAATTCTTTCTGAATCATGCTTTTTTATGGTCTACTGCTTTTTAAATTCTCTGGATGATTATCCTGACTAGTATTTTACTTGAGTTTTATCATTCAGATTTATCCAAGTCATGTCCCATATTTGCTTGTACTTGATATAAATGTCGGTGGAGGGGGGCGTCTTATTCTATTTTCTATTTCTTAAAGTTTTTGAACATGGTGGCAGGGATAACCACATGTTTCTCGTTATTGGCATCATCTATAGCTAGTAGAAGTTGACTTATCTTTTGATTTTCTGTACAACACAGTCCAGTCACCAGAGCTGACCAAGACCCTACTCCACCTCCAAGTGGTGGTCCTGGAAACAGGCTGCATCACTGCAGTCTGGCTGAGTGAGTAGGAATCGAAGAGGGAAGGTTAACCCGGTCCCAAAAACGTCGTGCTGAAGTCGGATGTGTCGGCCGAAAGGCGCAAATATCGCAGCTTCGCTGTAAACGGACACAACGCAACCAACGTCCTTTTCAGGACGAACGAGGAAGAAAAAGACTTATCTTTTATCCGCAATAGCCGTATTCATTAGCATTTTTCTTGTATCCAATGAGCCAGATCTTTTTCACTGAGAATAATGAATAGCACTTTAGAACTTTTCTACATTCATAGATATTCTGTCTGTCTATTATCTATTCACCCAAAGCGTCACACACTTATCATAAGTGCAGAGAGGTTTGACGTCAAAATGTGAAAGCAGGGTATATAATTTATATGTAGAGAGATTAGCTTTAATACAGAAAAATAAGACATATCAGTCATATAAATATGTTTAGCTTGACTCAGAAACAGATTGAATCGTTTGTGCAGAGAGTCTAAAGTAGAAACACAGGGTAGATATTGTGCAGGGAGAGAGGCTTTACCAAATTAAGAATTACACGGCAGATATTGTGTGTGTATGTAGCGAGAGAGAGAGAGAGAGAGAGAGAAAGAGAGAGAGAGATATGTTAGCCTAAAGTAGAAGCACAGGGTAGATATTGTGTAGGGAGAGAGGTTTAACCAAATTAGGAATTACACAACAAATATTGCTTGTGTATGTAGAAAAAAAAAGGGATTTCAGCTAAGGTAGAAACACGGGGCAGATATTGTGTGTAGAGAGAAAGAGAGACCGAGAGAGAGAGAGAGAGAGGTGTTTAACCTACAACAGAAACATGGGACATATACCGGGTAGAGAGAGACATATAGAAGTTCAACTTAACACAGGGCAGATATTGTGTGCATAGAGAGAGAGAGAGAGAGAGAGAGAGAGAGGTTTAACCTATGATAGAAACACAGGGCAGATATTGTGTTGAAGTGATATATATATATATATATATATATATATATATATATATATATATATATATATATATATATATATATATATATATAGATAGATAGATAGATAGATAGATAGATAGATAGATAGATAGATAGATAGATAGATAGATAGATAGATAGATAGATAGATTTAATCTATAGTAGAAACACAGGGAAGATACTGTGTAGAGACAGAGAAAGATAGATTTAACATTAGGTAAAAACTCGGGTCAGATAGACACGCAGCACTGTTTGGAAACAATCTTTTTGACCTGTTAAGGAATATTTTTGCCTGCGTATCAAAACTGTGCATGTCCTTTCTTTTTTGTTTTTTAAATTTGTACACGCAAATTCTAATTCTCTGGAACGGCGAAGTTATCAAATACAAAATGAGTTTTGGAAAAAAAAAAAAAAATCTCTATCGATCACTCATTTCTGTAACTCATCATCGAGACATACAACATCAGAAGCAATTTGGGGGGAGGGGAATCGCAGTGAGTCTATCATTCCCTCGGAATTGAACTGCACAGTTTTGATGATCAGGCAGAGTTTCGATCCTGAAGCATCACAGAAAGAACGGACATCAAGCTTCATGTGTCCAATGTGTCTGAATGAGAGAGAAAGATCGATTCAAACGATACAGAATTTGGATTGGGGTTAGCTGGCTTTAATTATTATTTAAATGCGTTGTGATGTCGAGACGGGGTGAACCCAGTATTCGGATCTGGATTTAATTTCTTAGCTGTATTTCCTGCAAAAGAAACAAGGAAGCCAAGAACAAGTTAACTAAGTATGTATGAAAAATACCGGATATTTAAAAAAAAACAAAAAAAAACAACAACAAAATAAAAACACTGTACTCTGAAACACCAGGAGATCGCAGTTAGTTTAATCCTATCAAGTAACTGTGAACTCTCAGAAGTTTGGCTAAATCCTCTCTACTTTCTTCTTCTTCTTCTTCCGTCCTTAGCCACCGACCGTCAAAGCAGTCAGTGGCCATTACGCCTAGTGGCGTCTTAGGGCAACAGCAGATAGGTTTTCTTTGCCATTGTTTCCCATCACGCCTAGAGGCGTCTTTAGGGCAACGGCAAATCAACCCATTTGCTGTGGTTTCAGTAATCGAAGTGACTGGCAAACGGGTGATCAGCCCGTTGTGAAATCCTCTCTACAGTGGTCTTAAATGTGCCTTCAAAAGTGCTTGTGTGTCTATATTAATTGTGTGGGTGTGTGTATTTTTTTTAAAAAGAAAAGAGTGGGAAATGTTCTGAAATGAGGAGAAGAAAAACAGAATCAGCAGATTAAACAAAACACAAAAACCGAACTAAATAAAAGTGAAATGGGACATTATCCCGCGTAGCTTAATGCGGATAACAGAGGAAACGATAGTGAATGTGGATAGCAGAAAAATATATTATTTTTTAATGGACGACAGATAATTTATCTCTGTAGATGGCAGGCTGGAAGGTGATGATCGTGTAGGAAAAAAAAAAAACTACTACTTCTTCGTTCGCCTTCAAGTAACCACATCTACCCCTCTGATAAAGTTGGCAGTCCACCTCAGGCTTTTCTCGTCACCCTGCAGTTTCTCGCTCAACTGGGTTGGAGACGGTCATGCCGCCACTATGCTCCTCTCATGGAGCCGAGAGTCGGGGGGGGGGGGGGGGACATTTTGTGCTGTTTGTCCGCTCCTCCTCCCTCACATGGGCACATATCCGTTTGTCCGCTCACTCTCCCTCACATGGGCACATATCCGTTTGTCCGATTTCCAATTACTCGAACAGACGATAGATGAGTTTGTAATGGTCAGTTCCCAGTCTGAAAAATTATCAACAAAAAGAGTCATGTTGTTAGGAAAGGGGAAAAAAAAAAGGAGGGGGGGGGGGGGGAAGAGAAGGTGAAGGAGCTAGAAAACTCTATAGTTGTTTTATGTATGGTTGTGGAGTGGGCCGAAACATTTTCCGACTCCTGAAATTTTAGTAATCCGACTCCAGCTCCTGACTTCGACTTCGATTACAGTTTGAATCGGAGTTTGGACAATTTTTTACCGACTTCCGACTCCACTAAAAAACTACCGACTCCACGAACCCGACTCCTGACTCCACAGCCCTGGTTTACGTGTTTGTAACTTGAGAACATTATGTGTAGTTATTCATTTTTGTTTCGCTTCCTGTGGGTCATAAAGTCACCACCAGAGTCGGTTCCCTTGCAGGAAGCCTGCATAAACCAGTCAACGTGTCAACCGTGAACTGCCACACAGTCCTCAAGCTCTGCTTATTGCATCCAAGTGTGGCTGGTGTTCATTTTCTCACAGTAATGTATCTGCTTATGGAAGTGTCCATCCGATTGACAGAGTGGTTAGAGCGCAGGTCTGTCACGGCAAAGGTACCGGGTTTGATCTACGGTTTCGTCACGCCCCAGTCTACCTAGCTGTAAATGGGTACCTGACTTTGTTCTTGAGTTAGGGACGAAAAAGGCATTGAGAATTGGAGCTGGTCACCCCAGCTGTCAATGCTGGGCCAGTTTAGTTAAGTCTCTAGTACTTCCCTTCCCTGCGTTAGAATACCTTACTTGCCTACTGTGTCTGCTTACGTGCCTATTCAGTGTCTTACTTCTTCATATATGTTTTTTTTTTTTAAAGTCTATCTTCTTTTGATGATATAATATCCTTTGAGTGTTTCGGGTCTACTGTCACAGAGGTTTTATGATCATTAAATTGCTTATATCCTCTTCTTTTTCTTTCACCCGTGTCCTCTATTTTATTATCACTCTTTACCTTTTTCCTGTATTTTTCGCATCCATTCGTTTGCGAAAAATATTTTCTTCCCCATTCTCAACTTTACCGTTTTCTTTCTCATACAGGTAAACGCATTTATGACATAACGTGTCAGAGAGAGAGCGTTAAAATGCATTCTATTGCATTAGGTGTCAGTGGACGAAACTGTGAATATATTCGTCTGGCCAGACATAGGAGCAGACATATGTCTACAGCATTCCCTGCACCAGACGAAATACACTGTGAATATTCGCTTTCGCCAGACCTATAGGCGACAAAGTTGTCTGCATTTTCACCTGCCACAATGAGTTGCATCGGCTGAGCGCTCAGTGAGGCGCGATAGCCGACATCTCCTCGGCGCAGTTTGAGACATTTGTCTGGAAGTCTCAGCTGACAAGGCACTTACTGTTGGCCTGGCCAGCGTGAGGTGTGAAAACGCACGAGTGTCAGTTCATGGTAGTCTTCTAGTTGATGTAAGGTGTTTTAGACGGAAAGGGGAGATTATTTCGTTTCGCGAAATAAAGTTGGGACCCCTTTGTCTGGTAATAGATATAACCAGAATGTTAAACTTTATTTTCATTCAGTCCTCAAAATTCGCAGTAGACAGGTTGTTCGTGAATAGAATAAGCTGTATAGCGAAGCCCTAGTTTGTTCGGAAATTTACCGAACTCTAGACTTCAAATAAATATATCAGCGTATAATTCTAAAGTGTGCGATTACCTGTAATTCTGTGTGTTGAGGTATATATTATAATAATTATCTATATTTTGTGAAGTGTTTAAAGTGATAATCGCTTATTTCATATTTCACTAGTTAGATTTGGTGCAGAGTGCTTAATTATATAGTCTGTATTATTTTCTAGTGACGTGTTTCAGTGGAAAGCAGAATAAATTATAATTTCTAGCTTAAACAACAATGTAGCTATAACGAATTTAATTTAACTGCTAAATAATCAGACGGGAATAATTTTTCTAAACTAACTTATAAATGCTAGATGCCTCATGAGTGTTGACGGAATACGTATGTATTCCTAATTCATGAGGATTGATGATTTTTAAATATATAACTTATTGCACGGGAAGTTTTAAATGATAAGTCAAGCTGTACGCTTGCATTTTAAAAAACGTAAGTTATATTGAGTACATAATACGTAACATATTTTATATGTGTCTTTTCTTTATTCAGTGAATACTGGGGTGACCCAGTCTTTGCCAGCGTTAGTACAGAGTAAATACCTGTGAAGAACTAACCCATTTTCCTTAGAGTGACTTGGTGCAAAATCTTTACGAGTACTTTAAAGGATAAATGAAGAAACAGGCCTATCGCGCCATATTAAATTCTTCCTGAGAAAAAAAAAACTCTAGTACATTTTTAGCCTGTGTGGCAAGTAACTTATTAAGGTCAGTAACATTCCGACGGAGTTTGACAAGTGATGTGGTAACCGATTATAGTCCTAGCCTGAAAGAACCCACCGACCTGACATTCCTTATTTCTAGAAACTAAGCTAGTGACACTGTGCTTGCTATTAACGTTCGTACCTGGAAAATTTTATGTGTCTTAAACAGACATTCGACAAATAAGCACCCCCCAAGGAATCGTTCCCTGAAGCAGAGAATTCAACCCGTCTTTTTGGAACTGGGGATTTCTTGGTCAAGGCTGCCATTGACGATTCTGTAGGTAAATGTCCTGAAAAATTGTATTTCCCAGAAGTGGCTACCAAAGCTGTGAGTATGAGCAACTGCACGTGATCACTGCTGAATGAATAGAGTGAATGCAGGACTGAGTGATTTCTTAATTGTTGTAATGTGGCACCCATTTTGCTGCCTGAATTCCATTATGCAAGTGTTGCGTGATAAATTCTCGCAACATCGTTTTATTTCAATATCTGTTTTATAACGCAAGGGCAACAACTGCTTGGAATTTATAGTCACTTTTCTCGGTAAGCATTTGTCTTCTCGCGTTGGTATCGAATGCAGTTAAGTTTGAGCTGTGGTCGTTTTGCGCTGGACTGCGCATGACTTGTCTTGCGTCTTTGTCGATCGGTTTCCGCCCACCACTAGTGGGAGTGAGCGATTTGGAATGGCGAAAGAGATGCCTCGTTGAAGAGGGGATCTCCGCTATTTTTGTTCTGTCAGGGATGTGTAGTCCTCTTAATGGATATTTCGTTTATTCGAGATAATACCTCTAGTGTTTCCCACATGTCGGGAGGCGTGATATTTCTGTGTATTTCATGAAAGCAAGGTAAATTGACTCTTTCATTAACTCTATTGATTTTGGGTCGTGAGCGATTTCGATTCATAGCCTGTCTGCGAAAGTCGTCGTCACGAGATGTTTTCCTAGCTCACATGTCGCTGCATTGTACTGCATCGGTTGATGCAGGTACCAAGGACCATTACTTGCTACTTTGTTAAATGAACTAGGTTTGGAAAACCTTTATTATCTAGAGGGTATTTTTGAGGACATTATTTATACTTCGGCAGACGTGTCTGTCTTGCTGAAGTCAAACTAAGGAGAGTGAACTGATCTCATACATCTGGTTATCTCCTGGCTGTTATAGAAAAGGATGGAGTTGTTCACCTGACTACATTTACAGCACTTTGAAATATAACATGCATCTGACTCATCATTGTAATGCTGTCTACCGTTTATTGCTGTATTGAATGTTGCTGTGATAATGACTGTTTGATGTGCCTACACGTTTGCGTAACCATTTTGTCACTGTGGCGTCCACAATAAATAATGAAGAAAAACGTCAACGGCTGTTTCAAGACTCATTGACTTTATACGTCGTGAGTTTACTGACGTCCTATGTGGATTGCCCTGTTATTGTTGCATGAACATTGTTTTGACTGAACACATCTACACACTACACAAAACCAGACATGCGGATGCCATCCATCATCATATGGCATCACGCATCATTTGGTGGCCATAAGCTGGTTTGATTCTGGTACCAGCAAACACGGGGTCCCTTACCCACTTCATTTTCAACAAGAATTCATCAGCATCCTTCAAGAAATTAACATTCTTTAATACAGTCAACATCTTCAAAATTTTCAAAGTACTCGGCGTTGCCCGGTAAAAGTCAAATTTCAATTTTTTGACGGAAACAAGAATTTGACAGTACCCGGCGTTGTTACATGTTGCCGGATAACTCGGACTGCTGTTATCTTTTACGCAAGTCAAGCAAGTTGCTGCTGTCAAGGTTCCAGTGCTGTCGTTTTTTGAGAAGGTCAAGTGCCGGTTGAAACGGGTTGTTTTCTGAAGAAGGCCAAGTACCGATTTCCATCAACTTACTTTTGGATTAGAAGGTCAAGTGCCGAAACAACTCAACACACAGTATGTCAGAAGCTCTTGTACCATCGTGTTAGCAGTGGAAGCAGTTCAGATGTGCCATCATCGTTGGAGCTTCGCTCTTTAGGACGTTGATTGACATCCGTTTTTCTGCTGTTCTACGATTGGAAGCCTATAAGTTAAGTGGCCTGTTTGTATGTAAACTGTGCCCTTATACTTCTGCTGAGTCTTCTGTGTATCATCTCATTCTATATGTTTTATGTTTATATGTTATTTGTATATTTATATGTTTATATTTCAGCGGGTTCTCGGTTGGGTGGTGTCTCCGTTAGATTATGCCACGTCATAGAGGTCGTCTATTGTGAGCGTTTTCTGTAAGGTTTGCAAATTTCCAATACTGGAATTTGCTAAGCGACTTCTGTTGCTATTTATGTTAGCTGTGATGACATGTTTTAATATTGTTTTCGTTATTATTTCGCATTCTTTAGTTTTGTTTTGATTTGTTTGTGTTTGTTAGCCTACTCTTGTCTATAATTTAGTTTCATACAACATTTTTGTTTATACACTGTGGTGTCATGTATTTTGTTTAATTCTATCGCAGATATCGTCACATTTTTTGTGATATTTCATTAATTTCTGCTTTATTTTTAGTTGATTTCTGCGAAAGTTTTTGTATTGTTGCTGATCTTTGTTATTGTTTACATTGTTATTGTTTACATTGTTTGTATTGTTTACATTTTCAATGTTTACATTCTGCATGTGTTTACATAGTCATTGTTTACAGTTATAGTAATTAGTTAATGGGCTATGCTAATGCACTGTTACTACTATACTGATGATAAATGAATGATGAATAGTGTCGTGCACTATTGAATGAGAAGTGCACTTATGATCAAGAATTGAGTGCTGATATTTCATATACAAGTTCTTTGATTGGAGACTTGTTTCCCACAGAGACTGGGATAATATAAGGTGATGTGAATATACAAGTGCT
Organism: Oreohelix idahoensis; assembly: GCA_024509875.1. Classification (NCBI taxonomy): domain Eukaryota; kingdom Metazoa; phylum Mollusca; class Gastropoda; order Stylommatophora; family Oreohelicidae; genus Oreohelix; species Oreohelix idahoensis. The sequence goes on from JAMPIV010004303.1 coordinate 184,475, forward strand.
TAATTAAGACTTGTTACACTTAGGTTTGAAATAAATTAGTTAATTATTTCAGGTTTTGGACTCATATGTTAGACAACATGTCTACATTTGAGCACTTTATTGAGCAGGGTAAATTGCTTGGGAAGACTGGTGATAAGTTAGAAGAATTTGCAACTGCTCGATATGATAAAGCAATGGAAGCTGAACAAAAGAAACTGCAGATGCAGGTGGATGAAAAAAGATTCCAAATGGAAATGGAAAAACAAAAAAGGGAATCAGAAGCTGAGGAGAGAAAACTCCAGCTACAGCTAGAAGCTGAAAGACTTCAAAAAGAGGCTGAGAATAAAAGACTTGAAAAAGAGGCTGAGAATAAAAGACTTGAAAAAGAGGCTGAAAATAAAAGACTTGAAAAAGAAGCTGAAAATGAAAGACTTCAAAAAGAGGCTCAGGCTGAGGAAAGAAGATTACAGAGAGAGTCTGATGAGAGGAAAGAGAAAGCAAAAATGGAACATGAAGAAAAGGTCTTAGCTTTAGAGTTGGAAAAATTGAAATTGACAAGCATGAGTAATGGTAATGATGCAAACAAGGGTTCATCTTCTGGTAAGGCTAATAATGATACTTTTAAGATTAAGTTACCAACATTTAGTCCTTCCAGCGATGACATAATGTTCTATCTGGACAGATTTGAACAAGCATGTACAGCTCATAACATAGACAAAGCAAAATATGTTTATCAGTTATCAGGGATACTGACAGGTAAAGCTCTAAGTATATTAAATATGGTGGATGAACCTGACAAGAACAATTATGAGGTTGTCAGGGCCGCTTTGTTAAAGAAATATCAGCTTAACGAAGACGGCTATCGTCTACAATTTAAAAACATGTTACCTGAAAATGGAGTTGAATTCTCCGAGTTTATTGCAAGAATACGCATTACTTTCTCACGATGGGTTGAACTATCTAAGACGGAAAAAACTTATGAAGGACTTATGGACTTAATACTTAGAGACAAAGTCATGTCGTCTGTCAATGAGTCTTTCCTTGCTTTCCTTCATGAACGTAAACCTAAAACAATAAAAGAAATGGAAGATTTCTGTTGCCAATACGTAACTGCGCACCCACACATAACCATGGGTAACTCTAAGGTGAAAGAAGGTTTACCAGTTGCTTCGGCAGCTCCGTATGGTCAAAACTTTGCTCGTAGATCCCAACAAAATTTTGATAGAAAGAGTAGCGGTAATTTCTGTCAAAATCATGGAAATCAATTTCATGGTGATTCTTCTTCGAAGAATTGGAGACAACCTGATAGTACTCGTTACTATCACCCTAATAATTATAAGCATTTCAAAAGAGGATATGGTAATAGAGGTTATTCCTGCCGAAGACCTCAAAACCAAACAAATAGATGTTCGCATCAATGTGAACATGATAGTAATCGTGGAAACTGGAATTCGAACCAGTATAACAATTACAATAGAGACAATAATAACTGCAGAGATAATAATAACTCTGATAACTTCAGAGGTAATAATAGTCGGGGTAGATCTCAACACAAAAAAAAGAGATATCAGCAGGCTAATGCTGTACAACAGGAAACTGAGGCAGCCTGTAATCATGTTGTTGATAGTAAAAACTTTGACGCTGTCACTAGTTCTGCTTTTGACTTTGAGAGAGCAAACAAATGTCCCCAATGCAGTACTTTATTCGAACCGGGTACCATAACTACTTTGAGTTGTGGTCACCCACTTCCCGCTCTTCCTGCTGCTGTTGCGCATGACGGGAGGGGTTCTTTAATTCTACATAAGGGTCTTGTTAATGATACTCCGGTCTCACTACTTTTCGATTCCGGATGCACCACTATTGGTGTTAGACAATCGCTTGTAGATCCATCTTGTGCTACAGGAAGGGTTATTAAATGTGTCACATTTGGCGGCACTCTAGAAAAATATCCTACTGCTGTAATTCGCATTGCCACTCCTTTCTTTACTGGAGATGTGCATGCTTGTCTCTTACCTAATCCTATTGCGGACCTTATTATTGGTCGTATTCACGGAGTTAGGGAGTGTACCCCACAGCAGATTGCTGCTTGGGAAGATAATAACATGCAAGCTACAAATGCAGTAGTTACAAGAGCACAAGCTCTACAAACACCCGAAACTTCACTGAATAGTGATAATGAAGTTGATAGCCAAGATAGTCACTTAGTGATCACTCGTGACTCTTTCATAAAATTGCAAGAAGAAGATTCTTCTTTAAAAAAATTCTTCGTTCTTGCGAAGAAAGGTGATCCGAATCAGGATACAAATAGAAAATCTTGGATTGCAATGAGAAACGGCGTACTTGTACGTATGGTACAAGATTCGGCTACGTCGGCACATTCGCAAATTCTTGTTCCCAAGAGCATGAGAGTCCAAATATTGCAACATGCTCATGACTCGCAATGTGCTGGACATATGGGTTTTGCCCGTACGAAGTCGAGAGTCCTTGCGGCTTTCTTTTGGCCTTTTGTCAATAAGGACATTCGTATTTACTGCCGATCATGCAAGGTATGTCAGGAGGTCAAATCTAGAGGACCACGACATGCTGCGCCTATCCAGGCTGCTGACATTCCTATTCGGCCGTTTCAGAAAATGGCCATAGATATTATTGGCCCTTTTAAGGTCAAGTCGGCCAGAGGACATCAGTTTATCCTTACATGTGTCGATATGTGCACACGTTGGCCAGAGGCTATTCCTCTTAAGAGCATATCTACTACAGATATCGCAGATGCTCTTTGGTTGATATTTTCTCGCTTGGGGTTCCCCAGAGAAATATTGTCAGACCATGGCACTCAACTCATATCTGACACTATGTCACAGGTAATGTCTACCTTACATATTGAACGATCTCTCAGTAGTATCTACCATCCTATGTCTAATGGGTTAGTTGAGCGTCTGAATAGAACGCTCAAGACTTTGCTTGGTAAGATAACTGAAGATCATCCTCAAGATTGGGACAAGGTTTTACCCGCGGCTCTCTTTGCCTATAGAGAAGTCCCTAATGAACACACAGGATTTTCTCCCTTCGAACTTGTCTTTGGCGCGCGTCCACGCGGCCCTATGTCTTTATTACACGATCTCATCACTGCCGATGATATTAGCGATGAAACTCAATCCTCATATGAGTATGTCATTGCTCTTAGACAAAAGATCATTGAGGCATGTAAGCTAGCAACTGCTTCATCAGAAATTGCTAAAGAGAAGGCAAGGCAGTTTGCTAACAAGAATAGATGTCTACGACAACTTTGTCCAGGTGACAAAGCATTCGTCCTACTCCCCAGTAGGGAAAATAGACTTCTTATTGCATGGAAAGGTCCGTATGCAATAGTCTCTCGGATTTCCGATGTTGACTATGTGGTCGATATTGATGGAAAGCATAAAACTTTCCACATAAACATGCTTTCGGAATTTCACGAACGTCCGGACTATTTGCTGCCTATTTTCCAGGCAACGGATGATGCTCCTGCACCTCACGGTCATTATTCATCCCTGTCTGTCATTCAGGATGAGGAAGCTACCTTCTCTGATGTCAACCTTCCCCTTCCAGTGGTTCCATTACATTCCACGGAATCTTGGAAAAACGTTTCTGTTTCTCCTAATCTTTCTGGTGACGAACATCGACAAGTCTCGTCGATGTTACAAACATTTCAGGATGTTCTCACTGACATTCCTGGACACACAGATGTCATAGAACATGACATAATTCTTACCGACAATAATCCAATTAGGGTTAGGCCGTATCCTATTCCTATACACTTTCAGTCGCAAGTGGAAAAGGAATTGGATGAAATGATTCAATTAAATATAATTGAACCATCGACTTCACCATATTCTTCTTCCATGGTTATTGTCCGGAAGAAGGATAAGAACATACGAATTTGCGTTGATTATCGCAAATTGAATCAGGTCACAAAGTTCGACGCTGAACCGATGCCTTTGTTAGAAGATCTACTGATTAGACTTTCTAATTCTAGATTCTTCACTAAACTTGACTTGTCTAAAGGTTATTGGCAAGTGCCTTTAGCAGAGCATGCCAAACCTCTTACTGCTTTTTTCTACACCTAGGGGTCTATTTCAATGGAATGTTATGCCTTTTGGTCTCATGAACGCCCCTGCCACTTTCGTTCGCATGATGCGTCGAATTCTGTCACATCGTTCGGATGTCATCGCATACTTAGCTGACATCTGTCTCTTCAGTGATACCTGGGAAGATCACTATTTAGGGTTATATGACTTACTGTCCACTCTACGTGAGAATAATTTGACAGCAAAACCTTCTAAAGCTTTTGTTGGTTTTGGTGAAATCTCTTTCCTGGGTCATCGTGTTGGTCATGGTCTCTTGAAGACAGAAGACCACAATACTTCCAAAATACTGAACATCTCTGTTCCTAAAACGAAGAAACAAGTTAGGAGTCTCTTAGGTTTAATTCAATTTTATGGGAGATTTATTCCAAATTTATCTTCGATCATGGCACCTCTATCAACATTGTTGAAGAAAGGTTCGCCTAATCTGGTCCGTTGGTCTGAAGAATGCCAATCTTCACTAGACCAAATCAAGAATATATTTTCTTCTCCTCCCATCTTAAGATTACCTACTCTTGATAGGACTTTTGTTCTTCGGAGTGATGCTTCATCCACTGGGATTGGAGCAGCACTGATGCAAGAATATGCAAATACTCTGCATCCTGTTATGTACATTTCTAGAAAACTAAATGCGGCAGAGAGGAACTACTCGGTTTTAGACCGTGAGTTGTTAGCGATGGTTTGGTCAATTCTAAAGCTACAAAGATTCCTCCTGGGCGCACATTTCATTCTAGAGACTGATCAGAAAGCTCTTGCAGCTATTCAGACTAAGAATTTGAAGAGTTCGAGATCCACTCGATATGCTATAGCTCTTCAACCTTTTCACTTCACGGTACGAGCTATCCGTGGTGCGGATAATGTGATGGCTGACATTTTGTCTAGATGCCCACATGACTCCAATTAATACTTCTGTCCTATATTCCTATATATTACAGAGTCATAACACACCTATATTTCTACAATAGATTAGCACATCTGTACTTACTTTATATGTACACACTATCGTGCTTTGTTGTCATCTTCTTCTGTTCGTTTTTTAAGATGATAGAGGAGGACTGAGTAGTTAATATAAGGGCCGTTAGTTTACTAAACAGCCACAATTATTAATAATGTATTGTACCTTATGAAGCATATTAGTTATTAATTAGCATTATATTGCTTGTACTTTCTCAGAATGTCATTGTTGAGCTGAGGACTTACCTTACGAGTTCTAGATTGTGTACTTACCCTCGGAATACCAGAGCATATGTCCTGGATCGTCATGTAGTTTAACTTTACTATGTACTTATGTCATTACATGTCAAAGAATGTACTATCTAAATTTTCCTATCAGATTTGTACATCCATTTTTAAAGACAATATTAGAGTATGCTGTTTAATGATGATTATAGTAACTTGCATACGTATATTGTGTTTACATGCTAACGTGATGTGTGTTGGTGACACCTCCCCGATGTGAATATTTTTTGAGACATATTTATTTTTCTGTTGAGGTATATCCTCACCAGACACTCTATAATTAGCCTATTGTTTGGCAATTTAGTTAATTATCAGCGCATAATTCGTGCGTTTTGAGCCGCTTATCGCTTGCTCTTTGATATTGAAAAAAAAAAATATGTTCCACATTTTTTTTTATCGGGAGGAGGTGGTGATATGTTGCGTGATAAATTCTCGCAACATCGTTTTATTTCAATATCTGTTTTATAACGCAAGGGCAACAACTGCTTGGAATTTATAGTCACTTTTCTCGGTAAGCATTTGTCTTCTCGCGTTGGTATCGAATGCAGTTAAGTTTGAGCTGTGGTCGTTTTGCGCTGGACTGCGCATGACTTGTCTTGCGTCTTTGTCGATCGGTTTCCGCCCACCACTAGTGGGAGTGAGCGATTTGGAATGGCGAAAGAGATGCCTCGTTGAAGAGGGGATCTCCGCTATTTTTGTTCTGTCAGGGATGTGTAGTCCTCTTAATGGATATTTCGTTTATTCGAGATAATACCTCTAGTGTTTCCCACATGTCGGGAGGCGTGATATTTCTGTGTATTTCATGAAAGCAAGGTAAATTGACTCTTTCATTAACTCTATTGATTTTTTGGGTCGTGAGCGATTTCGATTCATAGCCTGTCTGCGAAAGTCGTCGTCACGAGATGTTTTCCTAGCTCACATGTCGCTGCATTGTACTGCATCGGTTGATGCAGGTACCAAGGACCATTACTTGCTACTTTGTTAAATGAACTAGGTTTGGAAAACCTTTATTATCTAGAGGATATTTTTGAGGACATTATTTATACTTCGGCAGACGTGTCTGTCTTGCTGAAGTCAAACTAAGGAGAGTGAACTGATCTCATACATCTGGTTATCTCCTGGCTGTTATAGAAAAGGATGGAGTTGTTCACCTGACTACATTTACAGCACTTTGAAATATAACATGCATCTGACTCATCATTGTAATGCTGTCTACCGTTTATTGCTGTATTGAATGTTGCTGTGATAATGACTGTTGATGTGCCTACACATTTGCGTAACCATTTTGTCACTGTGGCGTCCATAAAGCAGAGTATCAGGTCTGTCCATACCTTAAAAGGGGGAAACCATAGACTCAATCATATGTATCTGTAACTCTTTGGGGTTATCACTTTTTTTCTAACGGGACTGTGAGCTATATATCCAGGGGAGGACCATACAAACGGGTATATCACTATTGTAGCATTCCTTGATTTTTATGACTATGTGTATGCTTTTGATGTATTTTATATGTTGTGATGTAAGTTTACTATGATAAATAAACTATACCTACATTTATTTCAGTGTGGTGGTCAGTTCGTTCCCATAATATCTATATAATCATTGTTATAGTTGTTCCCACGTCTGTGTGTCTAACTGTCGTCACTTGTATGTGCGGGCACGTGAGTGGATATATATATATATTAATATACCTATTTTTATAGACTGTCTGACTCCTTTGGATCTGTTGTAGAAGATAGACCGAAAGAGAGAGAGAGATTCTCGATTTCCGGGACAGCCTCTATAAATTTCTACCATCTCACTCGTGGAACTCTATTTCTATTATCACATCTCACTGTGGCTATCACTCATTCTAACCTATTCAGAAGGGACCAACCCAAGTCTTAATTTCCCTATAAAAAATCTACGACATCTACCCTTTCTGAAAGGTTGAGAAACACCGCTACAGACGCGTCACTCCATTAAGGAGCGGTCATCAGAGCTGGGACAAGCTTGCCAGAACTGGGAATGGACACTTGCATTCTGACAAAACAGATTAGGGTCACTGCCCACACGAGGCATGTTGTAATAACACAACGTGAGGCTATACGTGGGGCTAGCAGCCTGATCATGTGAAACACATAGCTACAGAAATGACCACTGGAAGAGCAGGTGAAGTGCTTTGGTGCAAGCTTCATACATGTTCAGTGCGGTGGTGGACCCATATTATTTAAAGGGCAAAAAAGTAAGATTTGACCTCTCCTTTTCAGAACCAGTCCTTTTCAGGGCTACTTCATGCTAGCTGATAGAAGCTAGTAGCCCTTGTCAGGGCTACTTCACTCCAGCTGATAGACTCTAGTAGTCCTTTTCTGGGCTACTTCATGCTAACTGATAGAAGGTAGTAGTCCTTTTCATGGCTTAGTATTTATCACTTAGTACTATACTTCAAGGTATCAAAGCTACATTCAACAACATGAAACATATACTGACATCTAAACAGTTATCTCACAAATTATAACTGAGAATCATAAAGTGTTATATATATTCTGCATTTATGTATGGTGCAGAAACATTCACGATGAATAAGCATGTGGAAGAAAGAATTGAGGCTCTTTAAATGTGGATATATAGAAGAATAGGGCGTATCTCATGGAAAGAGAAGAAACCAAATAAGGAGGTCCTAGAAAATCTAGGTATGAAAAGAGAACTAATGAGGGAGATCAAAGTTTGGCAGCTAAAATACTTTGGCCACATAAAAAGGCATAACACCTTGCAGAAGACCATAACAGAAGGGAGAGTTGAAGGCAAACGTGCAAGGGGAAGACAGCGCTATAAGTGGGAAGATAACATCAAGAGATGGACAGGAAAGAGTCTATCAGAGTGCACCACCAAGACAAGAGACAGAAGACGTTGGAGATTGTCGTAGATTTTTGATAGGAGAATTAAGACTTGGTTTGGTCCCTTCTGATTAGATTTAAATAAGTGATAGTCACAGTGAGAGATAGTAATAGCAATAGATTTCCACGAGTGAGATGGTAGACTGTGATAGAGGCTGTCTCTGAAAACGAGAAATCTTCTCTTTCACCTATCTTCTACGACAGATTTAGAGGAGTCAGACAGTCTAAACACACACACACACACACACATATATATATTACATATATAGTTCTATTCACTCACGTGCACGCACATACAAGACGACAGTTAGACGTACAGACGTGGGAAACTATAACAATGATTATACAGATGATTTGGAACGAGCTGACCAACGCGCTGATTAAGTTCTCGAGAAATTTTTAATTATCGTAATAAACTTCTATCACAACATAAAATATTACATCAACCATATACAAATAGTCAAAAAAAAAAATCAATGAATTGCTACAAGAAAAGATAGACCCACTGTTATGATCTTCCCTCGATGTTTAGCCCACAGTCCCGTTAAGAGAACGATTATAGCCCCAAAGAGTCACGGATACATATGATTTGGTCTAATATTTCCCCTTTTTAAGGTATGGACAGACTTGATATCTCTGCTCTATTTTAAGGGAAATATGATTAGCAATACTTGCATAAAGAAAGTTAAGACAGCAAAATGAGTGCCAAATTACAACAATAAAGAAACACTCAGACCTGCATTCACTCTATTTACGCAGCCGTGGCCACGTGCACTCTTGCATACTTACAGCTTTGTTAACAGCATCTGGATACATTTTTTTTTAGGACATTCACATACAGAATCGTCAATGGCAGTCTTTGACAAGAAATCCCCAGTTCCAAAAAGACGGGTTGAATTCTCTGCTTCCGGGAACGATTCCTTGGGTGTTCTTATTTTTCGGATGTCTGTTTAGGTCACATTAAAATTGTCCAGGCACGAACATTAACAACGAGCACAGTGTCAATAGCTTAGGTTTCTAGAAATGAGGAATGTCAGATCGGTGTCTACTTTTTTCTGGCTAGGACTTTATTCGGTCACCACACCACTAGTCAAAACTCCGTCGGAATGTTACTGACGTTAATATGTTACTAGCCACATAGGCTAAAAATGTACTTGAGTTGTTTCTCAGGAAGAATTAAATATGGCGCGATAGGCCTGTTACTTCATTTAACCTATAGGGTACTTGTAAAGATTATGCACCAAGGCTTTCAAGGAAAATGTTTTAGTTCTTCACAGATATCACTCATTAGTACTTAACGCTAGCAAAGTTAGGGTTAACCCCAGTATTCACTGAATAAAGGAAAAAAACACATATAAAATAATTATACATACTAGGTACTCGTTATAACTTACATTTTTAAACTGCAAGCGTACAGCTTGACTTTTCATTTAAAACTTCCCGTAAAATAAGTTATTTACATAAAATCAATCATCATGAATTAGGAATACTTACGTATCCCGTCAATACTCACTGATGTAGCATTTCAGTTATAAGTTAATTTTAAAATATATTCTCGTCTGATTATTTAGCAGTTAAATTTAATTCCTGATAGCTACCTGGTTTTAAGCTAGAAATTATACTTTATTCTGCTTTCCACTGAAACACGTGACTAGAAAATAATACAGACTATATTTTAATTAATCTGCACAAAAATCTAACTAGGGAAATAAGCGATTTAACACTTTAAACACTTCACAAAATTACTAGATATCTAATATTTAATATTTACCTCCGCACAGAACTGTCACGTGAAAGATAATTTATTTTACCATCTTGTCAATAATTTGATTACTCCTTTAAATGTTCTGTTTTCCGAGACATTTTGTATTTTCGTTTCTTTCATATTCTACCTACATTTTTTCACCTTCGCAAACCCCACCCGAGGTTGTTTATGTTCGAGCATGCAGCGGTCAGCGAACGATAATGTTACGTCAACGCACCTGTTCGACCAGAGAAACATTTCTCGGGTCCGCTTTAAGTGTTAGAACGAGCCAAGACGGTTTCTGTGAAAGAAACGGTTCGTTAGCGGCGGGTACCCTCTGTGGTCCCAACAGGGGAATTTCTCTGGTCGCTTTAAAACGTTTGATGACGAGCGGCTGGTACCCTTTGAGGCCTGGGTAACGAGTGTGATCTGTTTCAGGGGAAGATAACAACCCGCGGTCAGTCTTTGGGTTTTCGCCCCTTAGACAAGATAGAGCATAATGTTATGCATTTCTCTGCCTGGGGAACTTTCGCACGATTTCTTTTGTCTTACTCTAGATTACGTCTTTCGCCGAACTTCTGTAGAAATACGCACGCCAGGTGTTCGGGGGGAGCGTCCCTTGGGATCCATAAGAGTAGACTGGTTTTAATAGACAAAGACATTCGTAAATTTTCCTGGCCCGTAGATGACCATCATGAGATAAGGCAAACGTTAACACAGTACTAGAATGTGTTTGCCTATGTTCTAGTCATTTTTCGGGTTTCAGGAAGACCGAATCGCTAGAGCAGACTTCAGTCAGGCGAAGAAAGTCATATACTCTTCGATCTAGAGGGTTTCTGTATACATCTAGCAACGAATCGTCAACCCCGTTCCTGAATCAAAACCCCTTTTTGTCAACGCCAAGTTAAGCTCACGCAGTGCAACGGAGCCAACGCTAAATCTGGAATCGCCAAACGCAGTAGTAGTTCTCTACTCGCCTATTGAATTACCAGCCAGAGCATTGCGGCTTCCAGAATATCAAACCCGCTCAGCATGCCTAAAGCAGAATTCCATATCACCCGCCTTTTTTGTGCCTAAACGGGGCACTCAGCAAACCACAGCCAAACCAGTTTAAACAGGATTTACAGCCAAGTGGAGCCTTGCGCCGGATAAGCGCGCCTGGGTCTCTTTGTCCTCAAGTGACTTCTTCTGGTGTATTTCCTGGATACTGAAAACCTCGCACGTATGAGCAGCCATCTATGGACAGAGTTCCAGCCCCACTCACGCTATAAGGGGAGTCACCAACGTTTAGCACCAACAAAGAAAGTTTTGTAGGCTAGTCCCTCACGAAGGATCTACAAGTAATTCACTTCCTGGAGCTAGTACATTTGGTCCCCGAAAAGCGGACAGGCTGTCGCCCAGTTCAATCAGTTGGTCAGCAGGAGATAAACAGCGTCTCCCAGCCCAACTTGCGCCAGTAGGGGGGGGGGCACCAACGATAGCGCCTATACAGTGATGTTATTCAGGTTAATTCCATCACCGATGGAGGATATATACGAAAACACCACTTACTGGAGTTACTTCAGCTGGTCCCCGAAAACCGAAGGACTGTCACTCGATTATTTATCTCTTTATGTTCTACAGGTTTTATGAATGGTGGTCTGTGTGTGTGGTTGTTGGTGTATATGATTATTGATGAATATTTGATTATTGATGTAATTTTATGTTGTTGTGATGATATGCATTATTTTCATGCTTTTCTTCTTTAATAAATTTTACACATTTATTAATGCGCTGTTCACGACCTTTCCATCCATATTTGTATTTTTAGCTCTTTACTATAATCTCATGTATGATAAGAGAAAAGAGAGAGAGCAGGAGCTGCTTAGACAGACATAAGTGAGTTGAGGCTTGGAGAGAGAGATCATTTTGGTAAATCTTCTTCCAGGTTGTCTCAAGTCCATCTCCTATTTACACCTTTCTGTGTGTGTAATCTATAACTCTGTCAGCCCACTATCCCTTGTCGATTTCACTACGGTTGTCCACCTCGACAAATACTCTACACTCTAACTCAACCACGACAAATGGGGGCTCGTCCGGGATCTGAACTACATCTGCAGCAATCGCAACAGATGAGGTTGCAGTCTGGTATGAATCTCTCACAAGATTCTATTCTGATTCTTAGAGTTTAGTGTTCGGCAGATTATAGAAATTTCTTTCCCCTAGACATATCGAACTATTTCTTTTGGGTGGAAGTCGGAACAGCGTTTTTTTCTCCACCGCAATCATAAATATTAAGTTACATTTATTGTTCATGCTACACATGAGACAGCTGGTAAAGGTTGATGGTATCACTGCTGAGTTTTTGGTTGACAAATCTGACGACTATTGTTGTAAAAGTCAGAAAATTTTTTTTTTAAGGGTTAATATTTGTTGCTGTCATTTTCGACGGAGTCATCTGTCAAGTTATTTGCTTATGTTTGTATCATAAGTATAATTGTGTCTTTACCTGCGATGTCAGGTTGATTAGGGGTTGTCTTCCCTTGTTTATTCATTCATTGTGTTTGACCTTTAGGGTCAGAGGTTGACAGTTCGGCGTAGGCCTATGGGAAGGTTTTTTTAAGCGGGAGTGAGATATACTTCCGGGAAGCCGGGAGGTCCTGTTTTTTCTGAAGGGACCAAGAGTCCATTGTTTTTCGGGGAGAATCTTCGAAGTAACTGCTATGGCAGTTTTCCCCAGTGAATCTCTGTGCGTCGGGATGACGACAGAATTCCTTGTGATGTTCTGAGGATTCATTTGCCAGGTAATACCGACCTTTATGCATTATTACGCTTTTCGGTGGCAGAACATGTAAAGGATTACCTAGGGTGAACAGCAGCTCACTGATCCGCCATTTCAGAACTTATATATTTGTGCTCGAGGTAGCCATCCAAGACTGTTAGTCTTATATTGTCCAGAAATCCAGTGACGAAGATATATTGTGGGAGCCGCAGATTGGCGGAGTTCATATCTACAATAAGTATTACTGCAGGGTTGACGATAACCTATTTAACAGAAGTACACGGCCGACGTCAGAACGAGGCCTGTGCTTTCGGCTATTATACTACAGCCTGATAATGTGCAATTGGCGGGGAGTGCCAAGTTGCACCTATGTGTCAAAGTGACTAAGGCATCTGACGCGTTTAGTCAGAGACGCCAAGGGCGACGCTACGAACTGTCATTATTGAAGAACTTTGCTATTGACCATGCACGTCTATTTCCGATGTTTACCTTTTTGAATGCCAAATGTATACCTATCGATGTCAGGTCAGCATGACCTTGTTACACTGACTGTTCCTGTTGATACTATGTGTGTTCTCGTAAATAAATGTCTTGAAACATGCCTGCAGTGTCAAAGCATCCTTGATTACTGCATGTGAGAGTATGGGTTGCAGGATCTACATCTATACGAGCCTAAACACATTCGCGTCTTCATTCGCACCCACACTCAATTCATCATACGCTCGCACTACACATCTAACAACATGTATACTGTCTTGGGCCAGTGATCACATCAACAAGAAAAAAAAGACAGTTACATTTCTGGTGGACCAGTTACGTGGGCTCTTATGATACATTTCTTGTCGCCAATGTGGCCTAGAAACTTACATTTCTGATGGACCAGATCTGTGGGTTTAAAAAGAACAGAGCGAGCATTTGACATTATTGTTGACATTTATGGATCCAGAAAATTACATTCCTGGTTGGCTGTTACATGTATGATGTCTCCAGTTTTGTCGAGAAAGTTACAAGAAGGACAAGTACACATTACACTTCTGATCTGTGGGTCTAAGCTACACACGGGACAGCCGTAACACACAGCGCTAATTCTACACTTGCAAGTTTTGGCTACAACAGGACAGATATAGGTCATCAACGGTTGACCCAGATAAACAGTACGAGCATTTATATTATAATGCTACATAAAGCATAACAAGACATGTACTGAAGTTAACTACTAGGCATTTGCTACGTGGACCATAACTGCATAGAAGGCGGGTTCCTATTGTAAACAGTACTGCTGGTTGTTACACGTTTCATTCAACAACAGACTTTTCTAGGTCAGAGCATTCAAGCTACATTGTTGGAGGTCAAGTGTTTGTAAACAGTACGTGGAAATAGTAAACATTCAATGTGCAAGCCCTAATTTGAGAAGGTCATAGTAACTTTGGTTCGTGAATACCACTTTATGTTACAGTGGATTTGACGTTCAGTGCGCGTTTGACATTTCGTTTCTGTGTTCGCAAGGAGCAAGGAATTTATTTTAGTTTCAGCTGTGACTGAACTTGTTCTGCAACACATTGAAATTGATTGCTATATTATGTTACTTCTGCTGTTTTTGTGTATTTTTCTGCGGGTTTTTCGGTTGGTGGGTCTTACGGTAAATATGCCACTTGATCGAGGCTTACTGTAAGCGTTCTGTAGGTGCAAATTTTCTTAATTTGGAAATTTGCTAGTGACAATTGGTCGCTATTGATGTTAGCTGTGATGTAATTGTACTTAACGTTGTTTTTGTAATATTTTGTCTGTTTTTTTCAGTTTTGATTGTCGATTTGTTTTGTTTGTATTCTGTAGGTCTCTCCTTTCTTGTGTATTTCTCTACACATTTTTGGTTAAAACAGTGTTGCCATTTGTATTGTTTTGTATTTTTGTCTTTGTATTTTTTTTTTGGTTGTACTACATTACTGTCATGCACAGTCTACATACACATACTTGGTCATGTTTTGATATTATTGATAAGGTAGTCTCTTCATATAGAGTTTGTTAAATAATATTATATAAGATATTTATACAAGTTCTTTGATAAAAGACTTGTTATCTACAAAGATTGAGACAAGGTGAAATACATATTCAAGTTCTTTATAAAAAAGACTTGTGCCCATAGTGAGTGGGATATAAGGGAATTTTTTTTCCACAGGTACTCAAGTGATTTTTTGGGTACATTATAAACAAGAGGATCATACAAAGTCTTTGTCTAAGACTAAGACAGTAAAATAAAGTGAAGTGAGTATACAAGTCTAGCATTTCAGACTTGTCTCCCATTGAAGTGGGATAAGGTAATTTATTTAATTTTTTTTTCAGGTTTCTGATCTCAGTAGACAAGATGTCTACATTGGACTACTTTATTACACAAGGGAGAGCCCTTGATAAGACTGGTCAACAGTTAGAACAATGGGTTGTTGCTCAGTATGACAAAGCATTAGCTGCAGAAGAAAAAAAAGCTCAGGCTGAAGAGAAAAGATTAGAAAGAGAAGCTAATATTGCTGCTGAACAAAAGAAATTGCAGATGCAGGTGGAGGAAAGGAGATTTGAAGCTGAACAAAAGAGATTGGACAAAGAAGCTGAACAAAAGAGATTAGACAAAGAATCTGCTGCAGAGGAGAGGAAAGCTCAAGCCGAGGCTGAAATTAGGAAAATGGAACACGAGGAAAGACTCGCAACTTTGGAGTTAGAGAAATTGAAATTGGCGAGTACGGGTGCTCAGCAAACAACTTCGAGTACGACAAGGGAGTTTGTTAGTAGGATTAAATTGCCTCATTTCAATCCTTTAAAGGATGACGTAGCAGATTATCTAGATAGATTCCAATTTTTGTGCGATGCGCATAACATAAAAAAGGAAAAATATGTTGAACAACTGATGCCATTTTTTACAGGTGACACAGTGACTACTCTTATGACAATAGACGAACATGAGAGGACTAATTATGATGTTGTCAGGGCAGCATTACTAAAAAAATATCAACTAAAACAAGAAGACTATCGTCTTCGTTTTAGGACAATGTTGCCAGAAAATGGAGTAGATTTCTCTGATTTTGTTACAAAGATACGTCGTACATTTACACGATGGGTTGAGTTGTCTCAGATTGAGAAAACATATGAAGGTCTAATGGACTTATTATTGCGAGATAAGGTTTTGTCATCTGTTAATGATTCTTTTCTTGCATTCCTTCATGAGCGTAAGCCTAAAAACTTAAAAGAAATGGAGGAATACTGTTGTCAGTATGCCACAGCACATCCCCATGCTACAGTTAGCAATTCTAAAGTGAAAGAAGGGTTGCCAGCTGCTTCGGCAACTCCATATGGCCCTAATTTCAAAAAAAAATTTCAGGGTGCTCAACAAAATTGGAATAGGGGAAGTAATCAAAATTACACTCAGAAGCGGAGTAATCCAACACATGATGGTTCTTCGTCTATGCAGTGGAGACAAGATGGTAGTTCTCGTAATTTTAGTGGTAATAATTTGAGACACTTTCGCAAAGGCTATCCAAATAATAACTATTCAAATTTTCGAGGTAATCATTCTCGACGTCAAGATTATGACGATGGTGAATTTAGAAACCGGGATTCAAACCGGAATGATGATTACAATAGGCAATATGATAACAATTACAGGGGAAATGATAGTCGAAATAATTACAGGGGAAATGATAATCGAGGTAGACCTAGGTTTAACAAGAAAAGACCTTACCAACAGGCAAACTCTGCGCAACAAGAGTTTGATGGAGCCTGTAATACAGTAAATGATAGTGGTAACTCTAGGGCTATCACTGGTTGTGCTTTCGATTTTGGGAGAGCAACTGAATGCCCCCAATGCTTAACATTGTTTGACTCATCAACTGTATCTACGCTAAGTTGTGGTCACCCTCTTCCTGCTCTACCTGCTACAGTTGCGCATGATGGGAGAGGATCTCTCATCTTACATAAAGGTCTAATAAATGATAGGCTAGTCTCAGTACTTTTCGATTCGGGATGTACTACCGTCGGGGTTAAGGAGTCTCTGATAGATCCTTGCTGTGCCACTGGAAAAAACAATCAAATGTGTTACATTTGGTGGTACTATGGAAAGCTATCCTACTGCTATTATTAGGATTGACACTCCTTTCTTCACAGGAGATGTCCATGCATGTCTTCTTCCTAATCCTATTGCGGATCTTATAATCGGTCGTATTCATGGGGTTAAGGAATGCACCCCGCAACAAATTGCTAGTTGGGAAGAAAGAAACATTCAAACGGTCAATGCAGTGGTGACAAGAGCTCAAGCTCTTAATCCCCCAACTTCATCTGATAATAGTAATGAAGTTGATAGCCAAGACGAGCACTTGGTGATTTCCCATGACTCGTTTGTTAAACGTCAAGAAGAGGATCCTTCTTTGAAGAAATACTTCCTTCTGGCAAAGAAAGGGGATCCCAATCAAAATACGAATCACAAATCGTATATTACTATGAAGAATGGTATATTGGTACGAATGGTACAACACTCGGACAAGTCTATGCATTCGCAAATTCTTGTGCCTAAGTGTATGAGAGCCTTAATTCTTCGGCATGCACACGATTCTCAGTGTGCTGGACACATGGGTTTTTTCCAGAACTAAAACTAGAGTCCTTGCGTCTTTTTTTTGGCCATTCGTGAATAAAGACATCCGAATTTATTGCCGATCTTGCAAAATTTGTCAAGAGGTCAAGTCTAGGGGTCCGAGACATGCTGCTCCTATTCAGGCTGCAGATATTCCGATTCGGCCGTTTCAGAAAATGGCTATAGACATCATTGGTCCGTTCAAAATTAAGTCAGCCAGAGGACACCAATTTATCCTCACTTGCGTGGACATGTGCACGCGTTGGCCAGAGGCTATTCCTCTGAAGAGCATATCAACTGTCGATATCGCTGATGCTCTTTGGCTCGTATTTTCTCGTCTGGGATTCCCCGGAGAAATACTGTCGGATCACGGCACTCAGTTAATTTCGGACGTTATGTCTCAGGTAATGGCTACGCTAGACATTAAAAGGTCTCTCAGTAGTATTTATCATCCAATGTCCAATGGATTGGTAGAACGTCTTAACAGGACACTAAAGAACTTACTTGGCAAGATAACGGAGGATCATCCTGAAGATTGGGACAGGGTTTTACCTGCAGTCCTCTTTGCCTATAGAGAGGTTCCCAACGAGCATACAGGGTTTTCTCCTTTCGAACTTGTCTTTGGCGCGCAACCGCGCGGGGCCAATGTCCTTGTTACACGATTTGATAACTTCCGATAATATTGACGATGATACACAATCGTCATATGAATATGTTATAGCTCTTAGAGAAAAGATTATCGAATCGTGCAGGTTAGCAACTTCATCTTCCGAATTTGCGAAAGAAAAAGCTAGGCGATTTGCTAATAAGAAAAGACGCCTACGTCAACTTTGTCCTGGAGACAAAGCATATGTCTTACTGCCCTCAAGAGAGAATAGACTTCTCATTTCTTGGAAGGGTCCATACACTATAGTCTCGAAAATTTCTGATGTCGACTATATTGTCGATGTAGATGGAAGGCATAAAACCTTCCATATAAATATGCTAACAGAGTTTATTGAACGTCCAGACTATTTACAGCCTATTTTCCAGGCGACGGACGACTCTCCAGTCCAACATGGTCACATCTCATCCCTGTCTGTTATACAGGATGAGGAAACTATTTTTTCTGACGTGAACTTACCTCTTCCAGCGATTCCACTTACTTCAACGGAATCGTGGAGAGACGTTACAGTCTCTTCCAACTTGTCTTTTGAGGAACAACGTCAAGTATCCTCTACGTTACAATCATATCAGGATGTCCTTACCGACATTCCTGGACACACAGATGTCATAGAACATGACATCATACTTACTGATCGTAATCCGATCAGAGTAAGACCATACCCAATACCTATTCATTTTCAAGCACAAGTCGAGAAAGAATTGGATGAAATGATTCAACTACAAATAATTGAACCATCCACTTCAGCTTATTCTTCGTCGATAGTTATTGTTCGAAAGAAAGACAATAACATACGTCTTTGCGTTGATTATCGCAAATTAAATCAAGTTACGAAGTTCGATGCTGAACCTATGCCGTTATTAGATGATCTACTTATTAGACTTTCTAAAGCTAAATTCTTTACTAAACTAGACTTGTCGAAAGGTTATTGGCAAGTCCCATTGACGGAACACGCCAAACCTCTCACTGCTTTTTCGACACCTAGGGGTCTGTTTCAATGGAATTTTATGCCTTTCGGGCTTATGAACGCCCCAGCGACTTTCGTGCGCATGATGCGACGAATTCTATCAGATCGTGCAGATGTCATTGCATATTTAGACGACATCTGTCTTTTCAGCGATACTTGGGAAGAACACTATGTGGGTCTAAAGGAATTGCTATCTACTCTACGTGAGCATAGATTGACTGCTAAACCCTCTAAAGCTTTTGTTGGGTTTAGTGAAATTTCCTTCCTAGGTCATCGAGTTGGTCATGGTCTGTTGAAGACAGAGGACCAAAACATTTCAAAGATATTAAATATCTCGGTTCCGAAGACAAAAAAGCAAGTGCGTAGTCTCTTGGGATTGATACAATTCTATGGAAGATTCATTGAGAATCTGTCCTCCATTATGGCACCACTTTCAACGTTATTGAAAAAAGGTTCTCCTAATATGGTGCGTTGGTCCCAAGAATGCCAATCTTCATTGGATCAGGTTAAGAATTTGTTCTCATCTCATCCTATCTTAAGACTACCGACGATTGATAAGACTTTTGTCCTTCGTAGTGATGCCTCTTCCACTGGCATTGGAGCGGCACTAATGCAGGAATATTCAGGAACTCTGCATCCTGTAATGTATATTTCTAGGAAGCTGAATGCGGCAGAAAGGAATTACTCGGTTTTGGACCGTGAATTGTTGGCTATGGTTTGGTCCATTCTTAAGCTACAAAGGTTCCTTCTGGGCGCGCATTTCTTTATGGAAACCGACCAAAAAGCTCTTACGGCTATGCAAAGTAAGGATTTGAAGAGCTCGAGATCTACTCGTTATGCTATTGCTCTTCAGCCTTTCCATTTCACGGTGCGAGCTATCCGTGGTTCGGATAATGTGATGGCGGACATATTGTCTAGATGCCCACATGATTCCAGTTAAATCTTGTGTCCTAGTTTTTCCTGATATATTTTCAGACTTAGGTCTGTCCTTAATATCATAATATGTTGTAATACAAATGTATTTGGATGATGTTTAGATAATTTAACAAATTTCATTTTGTCCATCCATCAGTGATATGTTGCTAAAATAGCATTGACATTTGTATATTGCTATGATTATATTATTTAGTAATGTTTGATATATGATTGGTATTGCCAGCAACTTAGGTTTCTTGAATGGTATCCCTTAGTTTGTTTGGCTTAAAGGAAATATTTTCTCCTATGTTGGGAGATGATTTGTACCCTCTTCTATTGTACCTGATATTAGGTTCATTGTTTGCATGAGCACAGAAGTGATACTGGTGCTATCTTGCTCATGAACATATTAAAAAAAAAAAAAAATTGCATTTTTTTTTTTACAGGGGGGTGGTAGTAATGTTGCTGTCATTTTCGACGGAGTCATCTGTCAAGTTATTTGCTTATGTTTGTATCATAAGTATAATTGTGTCTTTACCTGCGATGTCAGGTTGATTAGGGGTTGTCTTCCCTTGTTTATTCATTAATTGTGTTTGACCTTTAGGGTCAGAGGTTGACAGTTCGGCGTAGGCCTATGGGAAGGTTTTTTAAGCGGGAGTGAGATATACTTCCGGGAAGCCGGGAGGTCCTGTTTTTCTGAAGGGACCAAGAGTCCATTGTTTTTCGGGGAGAATCTTCGAAGTAACTGCTATGGCAGTTTTCCCCAGTGAATCTCTGTGCGTCGGGATGACGACAGAATTCCTTGTGATGTTCTGAGGATTCATTTGCCAGGTAATACCGACCTTTATGCATTATTACGCTTTTCGGTGGCAGAACATGTAAAGGATTACCTAGGGTGAACAGCAGCTCACTGATCCGCCATTTCAGAACTTATATATTTGTGCTCGAGGTAGCCATCCAAGACTGTTAGTCTTATATTGTCCAGAAATCCAGTGACGAAGATATATTGTGGGAGCCGCAGATTGGCGGAGTTCATATCTACAATAAGTATTACTGCAGGGTTGATGATAACCTATTTAACAGAAGTACACGGCCGACGTCAGAACGAGGCCTGTGCTTTCGGCTATTATACTACAGCCTGATAATGTGCAATTGGCGGGGAGTGCCAAGTTGCACCTATGTGTCAAAGTGACTAAGGCATCTGACGCGTTTAGTCAGAGACGCCAAGGGCGACGCTACGAACTGTCATTATTGAAGAACTTTGCTATTGACCATGCACGTCTATTCCGATGTTTACCTTTTTGAATGCCAAATGTATACCTATCGATGTCAGGTCAGCATGACCTTGTTACACTGACTGTTCCTGTTGATACTATGTGTGTTCTCGTAAATAAATGTCTTGAAACATGCCTGCAGTGTCAAAGCATCCTTGATTACTGCATGTGAGAGTATGGGTTGCAGGATCTACATCTATACGAGCCTAAACACATTCGCGTCTTCATTCGCACCCACACTCAATTCATCATACGCTCGCACTACACATCTAACAACATGTATACTGTCTTGGGCCAGTGATCACATCAACAAGAAAAAAAAGACAGTTACATATTTTTTCAGGAGTAGCTCCTTAATCTGAGATAAGAAGCTACAGATAGTCAGTTACTAGCTTGCATTTGTACCAAGGGAGGGTGTTCATTCGGACGATAGTAACCAATCCTCTCAATAGCTTAGTACTGACAGAACTGGGGTGAAGTGATAGTAAGTTTTACATCACTTATATTTTTTTGGAGTTTTTGGGGGTTTTGCTTGTCGCAATCAGAGTAGCCACAAACTTTCTTGTTTTTTTAAAGTTCCCAGGCTAGCCTAGATTTTATTGATTATTAAGTTAATCAGCACCTAGTGCACTAGGTAACTAAGATCTCTAGGTTCTATTCTTCTATAGTGTTTGCTCACCCTGATATAATGGCTGATCTAGATAAAGTGCATAGGATTGCCCTCGAGGTAGCTAAGTACATGGAGTACAAGGATAGCGAAATCCAGCCCTTTCTAGAATTTGCAGTAAGCCTGCAGGATCTATACGAGGTAGACAATTGGTTTGACAGCCGTTTAATCTTGGCATGGTCCTGTAAACAAACTGGGGAGAGTGAAGCATTCACCCGACAGTATGTAGAAGAAGTGATAGAAGATGAGAAGCAAAGGGAAAAGCAAAGACAAGAACGGGACAAGAAATTGGAAATGGAGCAACAAGAACGGGACAAGCAATGAGAAATAGAGCGCCAAGAAAGGGACAGAGAAAGCCAAGAAAGGAGCAGGCTACACCAAATCAGAATGAATGAACTGGATAGCCAAATTCGGAGGATGAAAACAGATACTAAATGTAGTCACTCTACTTCCCCTTCTACTGTGCCCTTAACGGTCAACGCCCCTGCAAACCTTGCGCCCATGAAAGAAAACTTGCCTGCTAAAACCGAACCCCAACTCCAGAAAATTGACTTTCCTTTGGACTTGGATCCGAAGCCCAAACAAGGAAAGAATTTACGTCGGGACAGCAGACCTAAAGCCACGGGAAAAGTTACGCAACGTTCCCCAGGCATGGAAACTGCTCAAAGGTGAGAGAGGTGCTAACAAGCATTGTAATACGGATTGTTCCCGTCTGGCAAGCGGCGAACCCCGAGCCTCTCACGCTCCAGACCGAGCAGCACCTAACCGACACGTGACGTCGAGAAAAGGGAGCCACACCCTATCACGTTATATTTCGCAAGATTCCCGGCCGGACAGCGAAAAACCATATGCAGAGGCGCATCCCTCCAACTCAACGATCGTAGAATGGAGGCGCCGCTCCTCTTATCACCCTGAGCTTAAAAGGTGCAAGAATAAGTCGCCTGCTAAAAGGGTTAAACTTTCCAAACCGTTCCAAGGAACTTTGGAAAAAACACACCGAGAGTTTTCTCTCGGGCACTTCGCGATCAAACGGGATCTCAAACCGTCCAGTCTTTTGCATGCAGTCTGCGGGGCCTGTCAACCAGGAAGTGGATCTCGCATTGCAAGACAAAGTTCAACTGACGCCAGTAACTTCCTCAGGGGAGGGCAAAGTTGACGTTTATGATGGACACAGGGTTCCAGGCGAAGGGATCCCTGGTATTCCATTTGAGTCTCTCACACTTCTCAGGGCAGAAGACAGTGAGAAAAGCTGCCTTACTACTGTACAAGGAGCCATTGTTGAGAGCCTTGGCTCACGTCATGCTAGTAATGGGAAAGCGACTCAACAAACTCTGCAACTCGCAGATATTATCTATCTGTCTTCACGGATAGAAGCTACGGAGATCTGTTATGATTTAGTAGAACCCCAGAATGCGATCAATTACTCTCTGCTTCAGGCAGCTGAGTTCTCTCATTCAAATCGCATTTTTCCAGTGGTCTCAACCCCACTGATGGACAGCAAAGTAGTCGCCTCCGCCAGGCCATTACAGAGCAACTTGATCATTTCCGTTGACCAAGCCAGAGTTGTGACTGGCAAGGCAAGGAAAGCTCCAAACCCACCTTTAGACGGCACAGGTCTGAAGATTGATCAATGCTCCCACCGAAACAGGGGAGTAGGTGTGGAGAGGCAGAAGAAAAATGCTAGCATTTCTTCGGCCAACGAACGGCTTTATTTGCCAACTAGGGTTACACGCGCGCGAAAAATCCCTATACACTGCAGCTATAGAGGGTTATTCAAGTCCACGCCCGTGACAGGTAAACATATACATAAGCAGCCTGAGCCCAACAATGATTACACTGCATGTAACAGGTGGATTATCTACGCAGTGGCCAGTGAGTTCAGGCGGGGCCGAAACTCACAACAGGTGCGGATAATTTTCCGGACCATAAACAGGCACAGCGAACTGCGGAAGCAAGGTCAGGTTCACACGGAAACGAATTACGTCAGCGCCGAGTGGCCTCGCAAAATCCCATTCGCTGAACGTCTATTAGACAGAGGGAAGAAAAAAAAATGAACTCGGAGCTAGGCATACAGACAGACAGAAATTGGAAACGTATTTGGTTTATGAGTATTGGATGCTCCAATAACAGGTAACGGACATCGATGGAAAAGATAAATTACTGTCATTTTTGTCCGTATTCCTCGAACTTTAAAAGGAGGGGGGGGGGGGGCACTTGTCACGTGAAAGATAATTCATTTTACCATCTTGTCCATAATTTGATTACTCCTTTAAATGTTCTGTTTTCCGAGACATTTTGTATTTTCGTTTCTTTCATATTCTACCTACATTTTTTCACCTTCGCAAACCCCACCCGAGGTTTTTTATGTTCGAGCATGCAGCGGTCAGCGAACGATAATGTTACGTCAACGCACCTGTTCGACCAGAGAAACATTTCTCGGGTCCGCTTTAAGTGTTAGAACGAGCCAAGACGGTTTCTGTGAAAGAAACGGTTCGTTAGCGGCGGGTACCCTCTGTGGTCCCAACAGGGGAATTTCTCTGGTCGCTTTAAAACGTTTGATGACGAGCGGCTGGTACCCTTTGAGGCCTGGGTAACGAGTGTGATCTGTTTCAGGGGAAGATAACAACCCGCGGTCAGTCTTTGGGTTTTCGCCCCTTAGACAAGATAGAGCATAATGTTATGCATTTCTCTGCCTGGGGAACTTTCGCACGATTTCTTTTGTCTTACTCTAGATTACGTCTTTCGCCGAACTTCTGTAGAAATACGCACGCCAGGTGTTCGGGGGGAGCGTCCCTTGTGATCTATAAGAGTAGACTGGTTTTAATAGACAAAGACATTCGTAAATTTTCCTGGCCCGTAGATGACCATCATGAGATAAGGCAAACGTTAACACAGTACTAGAATGTGTTTGCCTATGTTCTAGTCATTTTTCGGGTTTCAGGAAGACCGAATCGCTAGAGCAGACTTCAGTCAGGCGAAGAAAGTCATATACTCTTCGATCTAGAGGGTTTCTGTATACATCTAGCAACGAATCGTCAACCCCGTTCCTGAATCAAAACCCCTTTTTGTCAACGCCAAGTTAAGCTCACGCAGTGCAACGGAGCCAACGCTAAATCTGGAATCGCCAAACGCAGTAGTAGTTCTCTACTCGCCTATTGAATTACCAGCCAGAGCATCACGGCTTCCAGAATATCAAACCCGCTCAGCATGCCTATAGCAGAATTCCATATCACCCGCCTTTTTTGTGCCTAAACGGGGCACTCAGCAAACCACAGCCAAACCAGTTTAAACAGGATTTACAGCCAAGCGGAGCCTTGCGCCGGATAAGCGCGCCTGGGTCTCTTTGTCCTCAAGTGACTTCTTCTGGTGTATTTCCTGGATACTGAAAACCTCGCACGTATGAGCAGCCATCTATGGACAGAGTTCCAGCCCCACTCACGCTATAAGGGGAGTCACCAACGTTTAGCACCAACAAAGAAAGTTTTGTAGGCTAGTCCCTCACGAAGGATCTACAAGTAATTCACTTCCTGGAGCTAGTACATTTGGTCCCCGAAAAGCAGACAGGCTGTCGCCCAGTTCAATCAGTTGGTCAGCAGGAGATAAACAGCGTCCCCCAGCCCAACTCGCGCCAGTAAGGGGGGGGGGGGGGTCACCAACGATAGCGCCTATACAGTGATGTTATTCAGGTTAATTCCATCACCGATGGAGGATATATACGAAAACACCACTTACTGGAGTTACTTCAGCTGGTCCCCGAAAACCGAAGGACTGTCACTCGATTATTTATCTCTTTGTGTTCTACAGGTTTTATGAATGGTGGTCTGTGTGTGTGGTTGTTGGTGTATATGATTATTGATAAATATTTGATTATTGATGTAATTTTATGTTGTTGTGATGATATGCATTATTTTCATGCTTTTCTTCTTTAATAAATTTTACACATTTATTAATGCGCTGTTCACGACCTTTCCATCCATATTTGTATTTTTAGCTCTTTACTATAATCTCATGTATGATAAGAGAAAAGAGAGAGAGCAGGAGGTGCTTAGACAGACATAAGTGAGTTGAGGCTTGGAGAGAGAGATCATTTTGGTAAATCTTCTTCCAGGTTGTCTCAAGTCCATCTCCTATTTACACCTTTCTGTGTGTGTAATCTATAACTCTGTCAGCCCACTATCCCTTGTCGATTTCACTACGGTTGTCCACCTCGACAAATACTCTACACTCTAACTCAACCACGACAAGAACTACAAATTAATACCACGAACTAGAATCATTCAATATTATGGTAGTCTAGAACTCGGCAAAATGTTGCCCAGAAACTAAAGACTTTTCAATACGCAAAATATTTCTTCTAGCCTGGCGATCTGTCTACTGCAGATTTAGGAGTAAGAATGAAAATTTAGTTTCAAACTCTGGTTAATATCTTAAACCCGACAAAAGAGTCCCAACTTATTTCGCAAAACGAAATAATCTCCCCTTTCCGTCTTAAACACCTTACATTTAACACTTCCCATTACTAGACGTTTGCCATAATTGACACCTATGGTCTTCACACCTCACGCTGACCAGGGTCAACAGTGAATGTCGTGTCAGATGGGATTTCCAGACAAATGTCTCAAACTGCGTCTTGGAAATGTCGGTTATCGCGCCTCACCTGAGCGCTCAGCCGATGAAACTCGTTGTGGCAGGTGAAAATGCAGACGATATGTCACCTATAAGTCTGGCGAAAGCGAATATTCACAGTTTACGTCTACAACGCAATAACCTCCCGAGCCTGGCATCTACGTAATAACATCACTAGTGCGTTTCTAAATGAGAACAGACACTCGGCGAAAGTTTGAA
>JAMPIV010004304.1:0-20020 GCA_024509875.1 Oreohelix idahoensis
AAAAGAACATAGCTTATACAATAATTATGCAGAATACAGTTGACAAAACATTACTCATGTACAAGTATCAAATACTACATGGAAATGGTGGTTAAAAAAAACACACCCAATTACTACAAGCAAGTGTTCATAATCTCGATAATGAATCTGCAAGGACATTTAATTTACCCTGAATAGGAAAAACCGTGAAGTTGTACTGTTGTAACAACAACGACCACCTTGTCAAATGTGAATTTGGTGATCTAGATGACTTAAGAAAAGTCAATGGACAATGGTCCATTTCCAGTACAAATTGAGATCCTAACAAATACCTAGAGAGTTTGGAAACAGCCCAAATAATAGCTAAACACTCTCTCTCTCTATAGTGGCATATCGCGTTTCAGCCGGAAGCAACTTCCTGCTGACATACATGACAGGATGTAGAAACCCATCATGTTCTTGCATCAGACATGCACCAATGCCCTCTGCAGAAGCATCAGTCCTCAGTACAAAAGGCTTAGCCAAGTCTGGCAGTAGAAGGATGGGCTCGCTGGAGAATATAGCCTTGATGTTCCTGAGTGCTCTATCACACTCTTCAGTCCAGACCACTCTGTTTGGCGTGCCCTTTTTAGTGAGTGATGTTAGAGCTGCCAACAATGAAGAGAACCTGGGGATAAATTTATGATAAAAATTTATCAGACCAAATAAACTACGTACTTGTTTCTTTGTTTTTGGAGGTTGCAAATTCAAAATTCTTCCAACTGTCTGATCAACTGGTTTTAAAACACCCTATCCTACCACATACCCCAGAAACATTAACTCCTGAAACCCCACCTTAATCTTACTTGAAATGGACCCTGCCAGCTCACTAGCAGGTGATTTTCCTTGGTAGGTAGCAACAACCATACCTCGCTGCCAGGACTGAGGTATACAAGTTTGCTATTCCTATTGGCGTATGCTCTATACCTTGCACCTGATGTCTGTAATGCCTCACATGATATCAAACACGATGTAATTATGCGCTCTCGCAAGTCAACGACATACTCATAACTTGACTTGACGCTATCATCAGCGTAATTCCCGGTCAGCAAGTCTCTCAAAATTTTCATTGGACCTCAAGGATTTGCGCCAAATACTAGCTCAAACAGTGAGAATCCTGTGCTCTCTTGTGGCATCTCCCTGTATGCAAACAAAACTCCTGGTAGGTATCTATCCCACAACTGTGGAAAATCTCCTGTAACCTTACTCTGGTAGGTATCTATCCCACAACTGTGGAAAATCTCATGTAACCTTACCTAGCATTCTTTTCAGTGTTCCATTGAACTGCTCGCAGACCCCGTTGCTCTGAGGATGATAAGGGGTGGTGAACACTTGGGCTATGTCTAACAGTTTAGATATGTGTTTCATCTCTTCTGAAATGAATTGCCAGCCCCTGTCAGACAAAATCTCTTCAGGAAATAATAATCTGCTAAATAAGCTCATTAGAGCCTCTGCTATATCCTTTGATGTGATGGATTTCATTGGCAATGCTTCAGGCCACCTTGTACATAGATCAACCAATGTTAGAATAAATCTATACCCCCGATCAGACATAACTGGAAGGGGCCCAATAATGTCTATTGCAACCTTCTGAAAAGGGCCAACTGCCAAATCTATTGCTACTAATGGTACCTTGGGAGTCCTTCCTTTCTGGCTTGTCTTCTGACACACTTTACACGACCAACAGTAAACCTTCACATCCTTATTGTATCCATGCCAGTAAAACTGGGACAACACTCTACAGCGAGTTCTCGCAATACCCATATGACCTGCAAAAGGGATATCATGTGCTGTTCTTAACACTGTATTCTTCAGTTCCACTGGAATAACCACTTGTGTAATGACTGAATGTTGCTTCGCAAAGCACCTGATTAGAATGGAGTTCCTAAACTCAAACCAGTATCGAGCAGACTTAGTATGCCATATGTTCTTGGACTCAGCCAACTGAAACAAAGGCAGATTAAAATGTCTTGCCTGTGCATGTCTACAAAATCAGATGCTGTAATTCCAGCAACCGTAGGCACCAAAGGGATATTACTGGGTTGCGATATCATAAAATTTGCATCATCAGCCTTAGTCTGAGCCCTTGTCATTACTGCGTTAGCAAACAAATCATGCCCATTTTCCCACTCTTCAATATCCTGATTGTTGCAATCATGAACCCCATTAACATTTCCAATAATGAGATCAGCGTCGGGAGAGTCAAGGACGCATACTCGAACTCTACCCAACAAGAAAGGGGTGTTGATCTGTACAATTGCCAATGGATAGTACTCAACATTACCACCAAATGTAATGCATTTGGCCATCTTTCCAATATAATATGTATCCTTAATCAATGTCTTCCTAATGCCAATGGTTGTAGAGCCGGTGTCCCTCAAAACAAATACAGATTTATTCTCCACAAAACCCTTATGTAAAGTTAAGGTACCATTCCCATCAACTGATGAAAGGCAAGGCCAAGTGTGGCCACATATTAAAATAGGCTTGCCATCAGGCTCAAACAATGGTCTGCACCCCTCACACTCCTCGCTATTAAATGTTTCAAGGACAGTAGCTGAATTTGCATGTTCCGTGTTTTCCTTTGGGCTCTCATTTTGACTGTTTCTTCTCTCATTACAATTGGGGCAGTGGGAATCCATCTCTTGGCGCTTGTAAGGGCTTCTCCTTGGACTGTCATTATAATTTTCTTTTGGCTGGGATATGGACTTCTTTGCAGGTTGAAGGGACACCTCTCTAGGTCCCTCCCACACTGATAAGATAAATGACGCCTTGAGCCACACTTATAACAACCCCTTCTACTGTAGCCTGACCCAAAAGAAGGGTACTGTCTCTTAGGAGAATATCTTCTGTCCCCGTTTCATTTTCTATTTCCACCATCTTTATCAACATACCTGTCTAAGCTGCGGGCCTGAGGATGTCTGTATGGCTTCTTTTTGGTTTTGTCCTGAGCCACACAAGCTGGAAAGGTCTCAGCAACTATCTGCTTGTGAATCGGCTTCCCCGGGTGCGCATTGACATACTGCTGCCCTAGCTCTGACATAATATTTATATCTTTTGGCTTTTGCTCTTGTAGAAAAGCCACTAACTCTGGATTGCAAAACAATAGAACCTTGTCCTGTAGCATAAGGTCAGTTAGCCCATCAAAATCCTTCACAATACCTGATAGTTCAATCCACCTATTGAACAGCAACTTGATTTCCGCAATAAATTCACTAAAGTCATTGCTTGTTGTAGGAATAGCCTCCTTAAATCTTTCACGGTACCCTTGAGCTGTCGGTCTAAATCTTCGAAGCAGTGTCTCTTTCACAGTGTCATAATTCATGCGATCCTCTACTGGCAAAGCAAAGACACATTGTAAACTCCTTCCGGTTAACAAATTATTGAGCAGAGCTGGCCAATCTTCTTTTTTAACCTTCCAAGATACTGCTTCTTGTTGAAACCTTTCTAGATACACGTCCATCATATCGACGCCCTCAACAAAGAATGGGAGTCGCAGCTTGAAAGGATGAGTAGACTCCTTAGTGGCTGGTCTAGAACTAGCAGCCTCAAGTTCCAGTTTCTTTAAAGTAATTTCTTTATCCGCTTGAATTTCAGCTTTCCTTGTCTCTTCCTTCTTTCCTTCCCTTTCAGCCTCAATTTCAGCTTTCCTTGTTTCTTCCTTCTTTGCTTCCCTGTCAGCCTCAATTTCTAACTTCCTTTGATCTCTTTCCTCATTGCGTTCCCTCCGTTCCTCCGCATCCATAAAATTTGTCTTGGCCCATAATTCAAGTTCATCTCCTGATTTACCAAGTGCCTGTCCCTTGGTGATAAAATCCAATAGGCTAGTCATCCTGTAATATTTATCAACTATGATAACTATGAACAAATGATGCAACCAAAAAACAATTAAGGAGGAAAAAAAAAATTGTATACCACCTGATATGTCAAATGGTGACTAGAAAACTATAATGGATGCCTCTCCACCTATGAAGAACGTCTATCATACACAACAGATTTTGAACAACTCTTCACACTGGGTCTACACACTGGGTCACTCTCTCACATCAGTCTGTAGGAATTACAAACTGTAATAGACCAAAATAAAATGTGTCTGCTTATGTTAACACTAATGGTATGATGATGATTGAAATGATAATCACAGAACACACGACACTACAACCACTGATAGGCCAGTGGAGAGGAAGTTATAGACCAAGAAAGTAAGAATAAACCTTATATTTACACACAAACCTATCAAACGAACAAAAACAGGATATCATAAAATAACTTTTATACATGGATAGGAGAGCAAAGGACTGAGAATCATGACAGAAAAACACCACGAAAGAAAGACTATTATACAAGACAATAAGTAAACAAACTAAACGCAAACAACTAATGCCAACAATTGTTCCACAAATTACACGAGGCTTCACAACTCCCCAAGTCTTAGACAGATTGGGTTCCCTACAGCGCAATTTGTCTCACAAAACCTATTAAAGATGACACAAGGCAAATCTCTTCAATGAAGAAAGATGGATTGTGCTCACCACTCAAAACCACCCTTATACAGTAATCAAAATTAAATACTACCACACAATATAAACGAAACAAAAACAAAACACTGGACAGTAAAGTAACCCAAGAGCTCTACTCGTGCACCCAGCAGCAAGGGTAAACAGGAATGAATATATCAATATTTAACTAATAACAAGAGCTAATATAAAAATAACATAAGTTTCGAGTACACTGTAGAAATGATAGACAGAAGGAAGTCCAGATATGACAAAGCAAGTGCTAAAAGGAACTAGTATCAAAATAAACTAAGTTTAGTACAACTTTAGAAAATAACAGACCATAGGGTTCAAATATAACGTTAATTAGTCTGCAAAAGGCTCTCTACGATTATAAATCAACCATATCGATTGGAGCCCGCCCTCTGTGTAATCTACGTTTTGCTGATGATATTGATCTGATAGCTGGAACAGAATCAGAACTTCAAGACCTTACCTCTAGACTGGAGAAAGTAACAAGAACGTATGGGATGGAAATTAATATAGAAAAAAGCAAGATATTGGTGAATAGCCATAAGAAACATGTTCCGACCAATATTACGTTAAATGGGCAAACGTTAGAAGAAGTTAACACCTTTAAATATCTCGGGTCCACTATATGTAGTGATGGAAGATCAAGTAAAGAAATCAAGACAAGACTTGAGATGCCTCAGCTGCCATGACAAGGTTGAATGTGATCTGGAAAAGTAACATCAGTTTTCCTGTGAAGATCAAATTATACAAATCACTTGTATTATCTATTCTCTTGTATGGGTGTGAGGGCTGGACACTCACTGCAGATATGGAGCGAAGGATTCAGGCTTTCGAGCATAAATGTTATAGAAGAATTTTGCGCATTTGCTATAAAGAGCACAAAACAAATGTCTATGTTAGAGAGAAGATAAACACCTATGCAGGCCACCAAGAACCACTTTTGTCAATAGTGAAACGTTGAAAGCTTGCCTGGTTTGGGCATGTAACTTGTCATAACTCCCTTTTGAAAACGATCCTCCAGGGAACAGTCGAAGGTAAACGGAGAAGAGGAAGGCAAAGAAAATCCTGGGCTGATAACATCAAAGAATGGGCAGGATACGGTTTTTCCACACTTGTACGCATTGCTGAGAATAGAGAGCTGTGGAGGACCATGTCTGCTGATGCTTCCACCATGGCACCCCTACGACCCATGACGGGTTATGGGTTGAGATGATGATGAGTCTGCAAAAATGCTATTGAAGAAAGAATGGAGAGAAAAAAAAACCCACTATTAGTTCCGGGCAATAACCTTATCAAGGAAAAAATAAATAAACAGATAAATTAATTAAAAGACGTATAGCCTATATATATATATAAAGGAGATATGCAGACGCACAAGTCAAGTAAACAGAAGACTGGAAATTAACAAAATTAATAATAAACTTAACTTAACAATATCCTGTGTCCGCTGCTCCACTTGAGATAGGTGCAAGCTTGGAGTCCCGGTGTTACAGCTCAATGATGGACACCACAAACAACACACTTCACGTTGCAACACAGCACAGTCAAATGTCGAAATCAGCTCCTACGTGCACCTCAGTACACGGTGAACCGGATTTTCTTCACTACTGGTCTAAGTGGTAGAAAAGGAAAATGCCTCTCTCACTGCTTACACCATCTCCAGGCAAGATGTTACGATTTCAGCCGATCACCCGCAACACAATGGCCTTGTTATTCCATTACAAGACCCAGCAGACGCTTTTTTTTTGTATCAACAGTCATGCTGAACTACACAGCACAGATAAATTGACGACAGATCAGCACACTCATCACGGGGCGGAATAACACAATATCAGTGCGCCGAGGTAAACAAGACTGATTACCGCCTTTTCATGCTTTGTGCTACTTTCCAAAATAACACTCGTTTTCGTCAAAACTGTCCCTTTGCCTCTCCGCCAGTGATTAAACTATTCTTCGCTCTTAAATATTCAGTCCTTCTGCAGCAATACCATTGCTGACTATCACTGAAATTAAAACTTCAGTTTTGCACATTAAGTTCCTGTGACCTGATTCAAACAAATAGGCCTACTTCTCTGTTCCACTTGATATAATTTTTCAACAACAATTCATGAGAAGACGAAATTGTCAAAAATTCTGCAGAAAATTAGGGGTGGGTCCTCTCATCCTGGACGAGCCCCCAAAATTGTCAAGTGCTTGCTGTGTGTACACATTGACAAATATATATTACAAACACATGGAGCAACAAACATGGCTTGTTATTCACAGCTAATGGTTAATTCACTAAACTCCAACACGTAGATACGATATCCGACGACTTTATGTCACAAACCTGAGTATAACACAGGAAGACTGCTGCTTTAGCCATAAATCATCACATAAGAAAAGCACAATGTATGATGTGCATAATTAGAACAGCATCTCATGGAACGGATTTTACAATATCTCCATATATTTCCAATTTTTCTTCAACCATTTCACCTTCACTCTCCACGTAATCTCTCTTCGCTCTAATCTCTCTCTGGAATGTCTTTTTACTCATGACCCTTTTCACACATGACCCGTCTTCACCACCACTTTGCTCACAACAACTCAGTCATGCCCGTGAACTCGACATTAGCGCTTACTGCAACTAATGCATTCATGCCCACAGTCAAACTTAACATTCACTCACTTCAACTCACAACTTACATAAACATATCTAGCTCCCACCGGAGCATGAGTACTGACATTCATTCTATAAACCATTCGTGACATCCAACAAAGGAAGAAATAAAGAAAGCCATAAAGCTTCTATGAGATGGAAATACATCTGAACCTGATGGCATTCCAGCAGAGGCCATCAAAGCAGATATCAACATGGCTACAGAGATGTTATATAAATTACTTGGTAAAGTCTGGGAAAAGGAAGAGATACCAGCAGAATGAAAGGAAGGATATCTGGTTTAGTTGCCTAAGAAAGGAAATTTACAAGAGTGCACAAATTATAGAGGAATAATGTTGCTATCAGTGCCAGGAAAAGTATTAAATAAGATTATCCTTGAGAGATTAAAAGAGTCCATAGACAAGAAACTGAGAGATGAACAAGCAGGTTTTCGACAAAACAGATCATGTACAGACCAGATAACCACTTTGAGAATAATAGTTGAACAAAGTCTGGAATGGAAGACACCCTTATACATCGGATTTGTGGACTATGAAAAGGCATTTGACAGTGTAGATAGAGAATCACTTTGGAAATTGATGAGGCATTATGGAGTTCCCATGAAAATCATTAATTTAATAAAGAAAACATATGAAGACATGACATGCAGAGTTCTTCATGAAGGACAGCTTACAGAACCTTTTGGGATAAGAACAGGAGTGCGACAGGGATGCCTCTTGTCTCCATTTCTTTTCTTATTAGCA
This sequence comes from Oreohelix idahoensis, assembly GCA_024509875.1. NCBI lineage: Eukaryota > Metazoa > Mollusca > Gastropoda > Stylommatophora > Oreohelicidae > Oreohelix > Oreohelix idahoensis. The sequence continues at coordinate 7,953 of JAMPIV010004304.1, forward strand.
ATAGACTGGGTTATGAGAACATCAACAACACACAACAGAAATGGAATCCAGTGGACTCTGACTAAACAGTTGGATGATCTGGATTTTGCTGATGACTTGGCTCTTCTGTCCCATAACCATAATCAAATGCAGGAGTAATTGAAAAGACTCGATGAGAGGTCACAGCAATTGGGTCTGAAAATACACAAGGAAAAGACAAAGATAATGAGAATAAATGCAGGTAATGAAAACACGGTTGAACTTGAAGAAGCACCAATACAAGATGTAGAATTGTACACAAATCTTGGCAGCAATATAGGCAAAGTTGGAGGGACAGACAGTGATATCAAAATAAGAATACAAAAGGCAAGAGGAGCTTTCATAGCATTGGGAAATATATGGAGATCAAGAGAAATTGGATCCAACACTAAAATAAGAATCTTCAACTCAAATGTCAAGTCAGACCTATTGTATGGCTCTGAGACATGGAGAACAACAAAGACAACAACCAAAAAGCTACAGACTTTCATAAATGGGTGCTTGCGTAGAATAGAGGGATTAAAATGGTATGACAAGGTTACCAACATGGAACTGAGGACAAGAACTAGACAAGTGCCAGTGGAACAAGAGATGAGAAGAAGACGATGGCGATGGATAGGACACACACTGAGGAAACCTGTTGATAGCATTACAAGGCAGTCCTTGTTCTGGAACCCCCAGGGCAAGAGAGGCAGAGGTAGACCAAGAAGCACATGGAAAAGAGAGCTGGAAATAGAGATGAAAAAGATAAGGAGAACGTGGAAAGAACTTGAGATGATGGTACGTGACAGGAGGACTAGCATTTGTTTGTTGAAGGCCTATGCTCCTTTGGGAGTGGAGGGTTATGAATGAATTGTACACTATCTTGGTCTACTCCGTTCAACCTAATTGTTGGTTATAATTAGGGTATTTAATGTCATTTTTTTTTCAGTTTTGTGCTTTAATCAGTTTTCTATTGTTATTTATAATTGATTGCTATTGATGGTGTCAATTAATATTAGAATTTGTTGTTTCTAAAGTCATACTTTGTGTTACTTTATTGAGAATATCTTTAATGTGTGGTTCTTTTTTTTTATTGGTTTGTTATTTTTTGTATATTAATTATTATTGGTTTGATTTGTTGTTCTTAAGTAGTACTAAGATTTTCATTATTATTGTTGTCAGTGTTATCACCCGTATGTGCAAAGGGCCTTTGGTATCCTCAACCAGTATCCTCCAGGCGCTTTGCCTTTTCATGTGACACTTGGCATCCTCTACCTCTGTCACAAGTATTGGAGGTCATTCACAACTGTCCTTGTCATTCAAATTTGGTCTTTTATCATCATACAGCTCCCTAATATATTCTGTCCACCTTTCTATCATGTTCTCATGACTCATTAACAGTGATGTTTCTTTTGATTTCAAACAGCCAGTGACTGTTTGTGTCCTTCTGCCTGTTACTTCATTTATTTGCTTGTTTATAGATTTTGTGTCTTTTCTGTTCTGTACTTCAAGCTCTCAGCACTTCTGGTTTAGCCTTGCTTCTTTTGCTGTTTTACATTTGTTTACTATTTCTTTATGTCCATATGTATCAGTTTTAAAATTTTGTTTGCCATCCACTTCCTCTTTGCAGTCCTATTTACTTCTGGTACAATTTATTTTGATGTTTTATGCATAGATTTCTTTATTATTTCCTACTGTTCATCTATACTCTGTATTTTTTCTATTGCAATATACCTATTCTGTATTGTAATGTTGTATATTTCACTTATTTCCTTGTCTGATTTAATTAAGGCTAAGTTTAACTTGATATTCTTTAAAGCTTGCTTTACTTTCTTAAATGTTATTCTGTTTTATTATTCCTGGTACATGGTCACTGTTGCAGTCTGCGCCTGGCCTAGTTTTCACAGATTTCAAACTGTTTCTAAATCTCCTGTATATTAGTATGTAGTCAATCTGATTATGAGCATTGTTCCTTGGATTTTTTCACATCCAGAGACATCTAGGATGCTGTTTAAACCAGGTGTTTCTTACTATCATATCATGCATTCTTGCCCACTCTATCAGTTTGTCATCTCTCTCTCATTTCTTTTTGCCAGGCCATAACCACCAGTCACATCATCAACTTTTTCATTTCCAACTTTTGCACTGAAGTCTCCAAGTATAACAGTTGTCTCATGAGATCTACACCGAGTCATTGCCTTATCAAATTCATTGTAAAATGTGTCAATTTCTTTTTCTGTGCTATCTGCTGTTGGGGCATATATTTGAATCAAAGTGATACTAGTGGTCTGCCGCTCAATTGAACTAACGGGACTCGATCTGATATTGCCCAAAATCCCTTTGCTAACTTTTATATCTAGAGGCCATTCAACCATCCACCACCCGGTTGGATATTTTGGTAGGAGGACAGGTTCCTTTCCCAGGTCACAATAATCACTGATATAAAATCAACCACAGTTACGGCTCCTTCGAATGCAAAATAACTATTAGTTAACACTAGACAAATAATAGTTAATAATAAGTACACACTTGTATACAGCGTGATTCAAACTATTACTTAGTATGTTAACACATGTCCTTTAATTGAAAGTAGCGATGATATATTTGTGAAATTACACTAGAAAACACATAATTTGCCAATCAGCTTCTATCAAACTACACAAATTTGAGCATCAATAAACAGCAGTAACTCCTAAACCTGAAACATCTAAGATTACTAAATCTAAAGTATTATAAAATGTACTCATAGGTAAACATACCTTGATGTTGATAGTTCTCTTTAGCATAGATGTATCTATGCAATAGCCCCATCCTCACTGGCATTTCATTTGAGGGTGCATATCGCACAAGAAGATGATGACCTGGTGTTGTAGCCGTTTATGGTAATTGGATTGGTCTTCATAACGCGAATGGTAATATGAAACAAAATGTCAATAAACTGTTCTGTGAAAACGAACTACAACAGGTAGTGTTTAAACTGTTCACTCGATGGTAGTGCACAAGTCGGTTTACTGTACATATAGTTTATTCAACATGGCACATACGAAGGAACGAGACGATCATAGTTACAGATTATAGGTACAAAATGTCATACTTTGAAGTTGTTGATAATACTCTCAGCTTCTTAGTGATTCTTCAAGAATTAAGTCCTATAAACATCCACAACAATCTATTCAGGTTCGAGTTCTGAATCGGCTAACCTCTCTTTACATCCATGCCACGACTTTGGCATTGAAGCATGTACGGCATTTAAAATATGAAGCATACGAATAAATAAACTGGTTTACACGTAGGTATTATTCCTCTATGGTAATCTAATATGACCACCGACTCCGTCTGTCCATTCTAGGAAATTACATGCTAAGATGACTTCCCGCTAGACTACAACTGGGAGCGGCCTGATACTTTAGTTTACGGCAATAAATATACAAATATAACCGGGGCGACACTTACATGATCCTTCCATCATTGGCTTCGTCAAGAATACCAATTGAATCAATATAACATACTGGCTTATACAAAACTGCCAGAAAATTCCAATAATATATATCTCGGACATAACAAAGTCCGCACTGCCCCGTTCAAAACATGACGTCACAATCCCCCCAAACTAGGTTACCCGTGCGTTCCAAAGCAACTCACATTGCCTTGTGCACGTCAGTGCGTGAATCAATCGAACGCACAAATAATATAACTATATAAAACTGGTGCGTACATTTGGCAGGACCGAAGACTACCCCCTTAGGTATTAAATGTACGTAACAGCTCCCTTATCACCTCCCCTTAAAAAAATTAATTCTATTAATTTTTTTCGAACTAAGTACCCGAGAGAGGTGAGTCAGAACTACAACAAGATATGAAATGCATTAAGTTATATTATTTTAAGAAAAGAATATGAAACGAAATCAATGTAACTAAATGATAGTATGCATTAAAGCACACATCCACCATCGACCTTTGGAACGATGTGGTAAAACAAGTTGAAAATGAAAATGAAAATGAAAAAACAACAAAAAAAAGATGATAATAAAATTCAACTAAGTTTTCAAAAAAAAAATCGAAATATGTGATTTCAAATGAAAATGAACAGCAAAGCTGATGATAATCAATGATAAAAGAATCAGTAAAACAGAAAATTTTAAAATACAACATGCAAAATGAAACAAAGCATAATTAAACACTTTAAGAAGCAACACACTTACTATTTTCTAACACTAGTAAGTTTGACTAGTTATCTAAAAGTGAGATATCATGTAGTGGGATACGTGAATACACGTATTGCGAGACACTAATAAAGTTAGTAGATGTGTGATTTATAATCAATCAAATTGATTAAATTGAATTATTCTAATTCTAGTACTTAATTATACACAAATAAATAACTACTAATTTATTTTAAGTAATTCTAATTTCAATCATTGTGAATATTCATTTAGAACTATTTAGAATCGTCAAAAATATGTTCTCAATGTTCCATGCCCGAAATACGTTTACGAACACGATATGTAGTGTAATATGTTCCATAACAATAACGAATGTCTATTTGTCACTTTTAACAATGTTTCCATACTAAAAAAAAATGTTACTTTAATATCACTGTTCCCGTTCTAACAAAACGTTACTACACAAGAAGTAATGTTATAACCCATACGTAAGTATATTCTGAAAGTTATATTTATACGAATACTGCAGAACTATACATAGTCTTTACAGATGTACAATCAGTGACCATGTACAAAGTTATTCATGTTTCGGTGAAGATGTTTCTCCATCTGGAAGTGGTTTAGTTTCAACACGTTCACTAGGGCATCTTGACAGACAGTCTGCGAACACATTCTGTACTCCAGGAATAGCTCGTATCTCAAAATGGAATGGTTGAAGCGCTATAGCGTAACGCGCTGACTTTGATGACTTTACGTTCCCTGTGTTCAGTGCTGTAAGAGCTTTCTGGTCGGATTCCACCACAAAGTGTGATCCGAGGAGATAACGATCCAATTTAGTGATTGCCCAAACAAGAGCGAGAAGCTCTTTATCCAGAACGGAATATTTCATCTTGCTAGTCGTAAGCTTTCTGGATACGTACATAACCGGAAATAAGGTGCCTCCGTATTCCTGCATCAAAACTGCCGCAATAGCGTAGGAAGAAGCATCACTGCGAAGAACAAAGGTGAGATCTTTGTTAGGCAACCATAAAAAAGGCTTATTTGAAAAAAATTGTTTTATATAGTCTAAAGCCGCTTGGTGATCCTGCGACCACTTTATTACATTAGATGTGCCTTTTTTAAGTAACGAAGAAAAAGGTGCAGTTATAGTAGACAAATGAGGGATGAATTTAGAATAGAACTGTATTAGTCCTAAGAGCGATCTCACTTGTTTTTTTGTCTTAGGTGCTGAGATGTTTAAAATTTTAGAGACGTTACTGTCTTCTGTATACATTAAACCGTGACCTATACGGTGACCAAGAAAGGAGATGTCATGAAAACCGACAAAAGCCTTTGAAGGTTTCGCTGTTAAGTTATAATCCCATAAGGTAGAAAGTAAAGATTTTAAACCCTGAATATGTTCATCCCAAGAGTCACTGAAAAGACAGATGTCATCTATATAAGTAATGACATCGGGACGATGAGACAATATGCGACGCATCATGCGTACAAAGGTAGCTGGCGCATTCATTAATCCGAATGGCATAAAATTCCATTGAAAAAGACCCCGTGGCGTCGAGAAAGCGGTAAATGGCTTTGCTTTAGTAGTGAGTGGCACTTGCCAATAACCCTTTGAAAGGTCAAATTTCGAAAAGAATGTGGCATGAGATAATTTCTCCAATAAGTCGTCTAAAAGAGGTAACGGTTCCGCATCGAATTTTGTAACTTTGTTTAATTTCCTGTAATCTACGCAAAGACGTATATTATTGTCCTTCTTCCTAATGATTACCATAGAAGAAGAATATGGTGATGAAGATGGTTCAATTATATTTAATTGAAGCATCTCATCCAATTCCTTATCAACCTTATCACGAAAGTGTAAAGGGATAGGATATGGGCGAACTCGAATAGGTGTATCGTCAGTCAGAATAATGTCATGTTGGATGACTGACGTATGACCTGGGATGTCAGTGAGGACATCCTCATACGTGTGTAGAATATTAGAGACTTGCTGACGTTGATCAGCCGAAAGAGTAGATGAGATTGTAACATCATTCCATTTCTCAGTGGAATGGAGTGGTACAACTGGTATTGGTAGTTGTACATCATCGAAAGAAGATTCTTCTTCTTGGATGACTGACAAACTAGAATAGTGTTGAATAGGAGGTGTAGGATCGTCAGTTGCTTGAAACACTGACTGTAGATAATCAGGACGTGAGTAATACTCCTTCAACATGTTAATATGGAAGGTTTTATGTTTACCATTAACATCAACGATGTAGTCGACATCGGATATTCTTGAGATGATCCTGAAAGGACCTCTCCAGGTAATTAAAAGACGATTGTTATGCGCAGGTAGTAAGACAAAAGCTTCATCACCAGGAACAAGCTGGCGAAGACGTCTATACTTGTTTGCAAATAGACGAGCTTTTTCTTTGGCTTGTTCGGATGATGCAGTAGCCAGTCTACAAGCATCTATGATTCTCTTTCTAAGAGAGATCACATACTCATAGGATGATTGAGTTTCCTCTTCAATATTCTCATCAACCAATAAGTCGTGAATTAACGACATCGGACCGCGTGGTTGCATGCCAAAAACAAGCTGGAATGGAGAAAACCCCGTTGCTTGATTTTGTACTTCGCGATACGCAAAGAGACCAGCGGGTAGGACCCGATCCCAGTCTTGGGGATGGTCTTGAGTCATCTTACCCAACAACTGCTTGAGTGTCCTATTGAGACGCTCAATTAACCCATTTGACATCGGATGATAAATAGAACTAAGAGATCTGTCTATACCTAATGTCTTCATAACTTGAGACATGGATTCAGAAATGAACTGAACCCCATGATCCGACAAGATTTTCCGTGGAAAACCAATGCGTGAGAAGATTAACATCAATGCCTCTGCTACACTGGCAGATGAAGTGTTTTTGAGAGGGATGGCCTCAGGCCAACGAGTGCACATATCAATGCACGTAAGGATATGCGTATGCCCTCTAGCAGATGGTAGCATAGGACCAATAATGTCTATAGCCATTTTATCAAATGGTCTAATCGGGATGTCCGCAGCTTGAATAGGAGCCGCATGAAATGGACCCCGTACCTTAACTTCTTGACATATCAAACAGGACCGACAATAGAGAGTAACATCTCTATGAACGCCTGGCCAGTAGAATGCAGAAAGCACTCTGGATTTGGTACGCGAAAAAACCCATATGGCCTGCACATTGCGAGTCATGAGCATGCCGTAATATCCGAGATCTCATACAGGATGGGACTAGAATCTGAAAACATAAGGATGAATCCTTTTCCCGTATTACTCTAACCAAAATCCCATTTTTAAGTATAAAGTCATGTCTAGATTTTGCAAGTTTGTTGCTGGTATTCTTTTTGTTCACATACTGAAAAAAATTTTTTAATGAATCATCACTTTTTTGTAATGTTGCAAACAACTCCCGTGAAATAGGAGCATCATCATCACAAGTGGTATGAACTGTAGGTTCAACAGGTGTATCATGCGACATATTGGTAGCTTGCGCTCTAGTCACTACTGCATTTGCAGTTTGAATATGTCGCTCTTCCCATTCAGCAATTTGCTGTGGTGAACACTCTTTAATACCATGTATGCGACCAAGTATTAAATCACAAATTGGATTTGGAAGAAGACAAGCCTGGATCTGTCCTGAAAAAAATGGTGTATGAAGTGTTATAATGGCTGTGGGAAATGTTTCCACAGTTCCGCCAAACATCACACATTTCACAACCCTGCCCATCGCACAACTAGGGTCGATCAGCGAAGTCCGGACGCCCACAGTGGTACAACCTGAGTCGAATAAAAGAGAGCATGAAATATTGTTAACAAATCCTCTGTTAAACTTAAGAGAGCCCTGTCCCTGGTGTACTGACGCAGGAGTGGCCATGCAGACTGCAGGTAGACTAGGCAAAGTATGACCGCAACGCAGCGTCGTGATCGCCTTGGGCTGGAAAAGAGTAGAGCATTCTGAACAATCTTTGACTTGGGTACAATCAAGAGAACAACACATAGCATTATGAGTTTCAACTCCTTTACCCTGTTCAATGTTAGCCTGTGTATCACTAAAAGCGACATTAGAATGTCTACCTGTATTACTCGACGATCTATCTCTCGTCGACGCGATCGATTGTGATTTTTGTCATTAAAATTGCTACAATTGTCGTTTCTGCTAGAGTTAAAATTTGGATGAGTCCGATAATTTGTATAATTAAAGTTATGATGTTCTTTAAAATTTTTATTCCAAGAACCTTGTCTGGTTTGCGGACCCTGAGATTTTGATCTCCAGTTTTGTCTATTATAATGTCCTTGATTATTTTTAAAATAATTGTTACCAAAATCTCGCGATCTGTGAGCCTGGTTCCAAGAAACATTAAATGGAGCAGATTGTTGAAATTGCTTCCCTTTGTAAAAGTTATCATTGTTAAAATTGTAATTATTTCCCTTATTGACATACCTATCAGCACTAAAAGAACGATTGCGTGAAAAATTGTTTTGTTGTGCTGCAAAAGCAACAGGCAATTCATTCTTAATCTGTGCATTACTTAGATCCATGGTTGGGTGAGCAGTGCAAAAGTTTTTTGCATGTTCTTCTAAGTTTTTCATTGATAAAGGTTTCCGTTCGTGTAAAAATGCGAGAAATGTAGGATTTACAGACGATAGTACCTTATCGCGCATCAGTAAATCAAAGAGACCTTCATATGACTTTTCAATTTTGGATAATTCGATCCATCTTTCTAATGTTAGTCGTATCTGTGACAGAAAATCACTAAAATTTCTGCCAGATTGAGGTAGTAATGTATGAAATCTTAATTGATATTCGTCTTCTGTCATTTGGAATTTTTGTAGAAGTGCCGATCTAAGAGCATTATAGTCATTTTTCTCACCAATGCTGGTGGTATGATAAACTGCTAATGCATCCCCTGTAAGTAATCTGGATAAATATGTACAGTATAGCGCTTTATCCACGTTATAAGACCCACAAGTGGCCTCAAACCTATCTAGGAAGAATATTACGTCATCAGACGGGGGATTAAATTTTGGTAATTTAAGGTGAATTTCCTTAAAATGATCCTGTCTGGATGAAGTTTGGCTTTCAAAAGTTCTCTGAGAATTAGATTCCTGAGTTAACCTAAGTCTCTCATATTCTGACTCTGCTAATTTTAGTTCATGCTGTCGTTTTCTATCATTCTCTTCCCTCTCAAGCTGAAGTCGTAATGTATTTTGTTCAGCTATTAATCTTCTTTCTTCCATTTCCTTTTGTTTAACTTCCAATTCTTTTTGTTTCTGTTCTGCCTCTCGCTGAAATCGTTTCTCTTCCAATTCAGCGGTTAATCTCATTTTTTTTCTCATTCTCCTCCGCCTCAAATTTCCTCCTCTTCTCATTCTCTTCCACCTCAATCCTTTTTTGATCTGCCTCAAATTTCATCTTCTTCTCTTGTTCCTCAGCCTCAATCCGTTTTTGATCTGCCTCAAATTGAAGTTTTTCTAGTCTTAAAGTTTCTAACTTTCTCTGTTCGGCTTCTATTTCTTGAGCTTTCTTATATTCTGCAAGTGCAAATACTTTTGCTTCATCAGGAGCCATCTGAAGAGCTTTTGCTTGCTTAATGAAATAATCTAGTGAATACATTATGCTTTATAAGTAGTCACAATACTCTTGATTTATAAAATGATAATTAATCAATGTAAATTAATTAACCTTGTTACTATAACAAGTGTTCTTCGTTCCTGTCCTTAGAACGGTATAATGTTATCATATAATTATTAAATATGTTATTAATCAATAAATTTATGTAATCAAATGTCATGAAATGAACAACGAGAAAGACAATAGAAACATAACCGACAAGACATGATAAACTGGACGGGTGAACACAATCGTAGAAATAAAAAAAAATAAAAATGTATAACTAAAATAGAATATCGTAAAAATATACGACGATAACTACGATCAGATAATTAACAGTACAATTGACAACACAGTGTAAAAACATAGGTTTTGTAAAAAACTAAATGACAGGAAAGGTGAGATGGACACAAAATACAAACAAAATTCATCATAAAACTAAATTACGAATAAAAATAAATACGAAAACAACAATTAAAACTTGACACTACAGCTAAACAGTCAGGTGTCACAGACCACCAGACACAGTGGACCTAGAATCCTTCTACGCTCACGCGTAGGAACATTCCACTGAGGGAAGTCTGCAAAACAATTCCTAAAGAACAGTCACGAAGGCCCTGGTGTGAAACTGGGATGTATCCTCCGTGAGTCTCCAAACCCTACCTCCCACTAAAAATACACAACATATAACACATAACACGGAAAATATAAAGGTGGACATAAGTAATTAAGGCACAGCTAATAATAATAAAATGTATAACGGATACAAGTTATACTTAGCTCGCGTGTGCCGGGAAAAAACAATGTGCCTCGTCTCCGTGGATGTACGTTTGAAGCTAAAATAATTCGATCTGCGAATACAGCATCAGCTCGCACGAAGTGATAACGAAGGCAGTCACTCAATGTACAACCCGAAGTGAAGGTTGATAGATGACCTTGAGAATCTCGTAACAGTCAGTTGATTAAGATTCATTTTGACAACAAGTTCCAACTTGACGATGATGTCGCCTTGAAAGTACACATTCTATTTTCAAACGATTAATTTGATTGAGTAAGATCCTTTGAAATGATAAATTTCAGACCACGCTGGCGCACCAATTACTGTTGTAGCCGTTTATGGTAATTGGATTGGTCTTCATAACGCGAATGGTAATATGAAACAAAATGTCAATAAACTGTTCTGTGAAAACGAACTACAACAGGTAGTGTTTAAACTGTTCACTCGATGGTAGTGCACAAGTCGGTTTACTGTACATATAGTTTATTCAACATGGCACATACGAAGGAACGAGACGATCATAGTTACAGATTATAGGTACAAAATGTCATACTTTGAAGTTGTTGATAATACTCTCAGCTTCTTAGTGATTCTTCAAGAATTAAGTCCTATAAACATCCACAAGTAGGTATTATTCCTCTACGGTAATCTAATATGACCACCGACTCCGTCTGTCCATTCTAGGAAATTACATGCTAAGATGACTTCCCGCTAGACTACAACTGGGAGCGGCCTGATACTTTAGTTTATGGCAATAAATATACAAATATAACCGGGGCGACACTTACATGATCCTTCCATCATTGGCTTCATCAAGAATACCAATTGAATCAATATAACATACTGGCTTATACAAAACTGCCAGAAAATTCCAATAATATATATCTCGGACATAACAAAGTCCGCACTGCCCCGTTCAAAACATGACGTCACAATCCCCAAGCGAGGTTACCCGTGCGTTCCAAAGCAACTCACATTGCCTTGTGCACGTCAGTGCGTGAATCAATCGAACGCACAAATAATATAACTATATAAAACTGGTGCGTACATTTGGCAGGACCGAAGACTACCCCCTTAGGTAATAAATGTACGTAACACCTGGCTACTTCTGAACTCTGACTCGAGCCTTTAACTGTTTGAGTTTAAATCTTATCTATACTATATGATAGCTACGTCATATGTCTGGCAAGCTATGTCCATCTCTCTCAAAGAATTGAATCAGGTGTCCTATGCCCAGTTTTATTGACATGAGATACTCTTTGCCATATGTTTAGTTGCTCATAGCAAAGATTATCTTCCTAACTAGTGATATAATTTCCACATTATTTGTTAACTCAGTCACATATTTCACTGTTTCCTTCTCAACCAAAATGTATTCCACTTGTGTCAGACAGCGCCAAGATCACTATAAATGAGGGTCATTTCTGATTACATTTCCTGCATGTAACAAGTTTGTCATCTTCAAAGATGGCAAAGGTCTATTTCTTTCAG